>JAPPVO010007897.1:0-139937 GCA_030407325.1 Camellia japonica
CGAGTGATAAACTGCGCAAAACAGTGCGATGCGCAAAAGCGCGCGAGTGATAATCTGCCGAAAACAGTGCGATGCGCAAAACGGCGCGAGTGATAAACTGCGCAAAACAGTGCGATGCGCACAACAGCGCGAGTGATAAACTGCCGAAAATAGTGCGATGCGCAAAACGGCGCGAGTGATAAACTGCGCAAGACAGTGCGATGCGCAAAACGGCGCGAGTGATGAACTGCGCAAAACCGTGCGATGCGCAAAATGGCGCGAGTGATAAACTGCGCAAAAGGGTGCGATATGCAAAACGGCGCGAGTGATAAACTGCGCAAAACGGTGCGATGCGCAAAACGGCGCGAGTGATAAACTGCGCAAAACCGTGCGATGCACAAAACGGCGGGAGTGGTAAACTGCGCAAAACAGTGCGATGCGCAAAATCGCGCGAGTGATAATCTGCGCAAAACAGTGCGATGCGAAAAACGGCGCGAGTGATAAACTGCGCAAAACAGTGAGATGCGTAAAATGGCGCGAGTGCTAAACTGCGCAAAACGGTGCAATGCGCAAAGCGGCATGAGTGATAAACTGCGCAAAACAGTGCGATGTGCCAAAAGGCGCGAGTGTTAAATTGCGGAAAATAGTGCGATGCGCAAAACCGCGCGAGTGATAAACTGCGCAAGACAGTGCGATGTGCCAAATGGCGCGAGTGTTAAACTGCGCAAAAACCGCGCGAGTGATAAACTGCGCAAGACAGTGCGATGTGCCAAATGGCGCGAGTGTTAAACTGCACAAAAACCGCGCGAGTGATAAACTGCGCAAGACAGTGCGATGTGCCAAACGGCGCGAGTGTTAAACTGCGCAAAACAGTGCGATGCGCAAAACGGCGCGAGTGATAAACTGCGCAAAACAGTGCGGTGCGCAAAACGGCGTGAGTGATAAACTGCGCAAAACCGTGCGATGCGCCAAATGGCGCGAGTGTTAAACTGCGCAAAATTGTGCGATGCGCAAAACAGTGCGATGCACAAAACAGCGCGAGTGATAATCTGTCGAAAACCGTGCAATGCGCAAAACGGGACGAGTGATAAACTGCGCAAAACAGTGCGATGCGCAAAACGGCACGAGTGACAAACTGCGCAAAACGGTGCGATGCGCAAAATGGCGCGAGTGACAAACTGCGCAAAACAGTGCGATGCGGAAAACGGCGCGAGAGATAAACTGCGCAAAACCGTACGATGCGCAAAAAGGCGCCAGTGATAAACTGCGCAAAACCGTGCGATGCGCAAAACGGCGCGAGTGATGAACTGCGCAAAACGATGCGATGCGCAAAATGGCGGGAGTGATAAACTGCGCAAAACAGTGCGATGCGCAAAATCGCGCGAGTGATAATCTGCGCAAAACAGTGCGATGTGCCAAACGGCGCGAGTGTTAAACTGCGCAAAACCGCGCGACTGATAAACTGCGCAAGACAGTGCGATGTGCCAAACGGCGCGATTGTTAAACTGCGCAAAACAGTGCGATGCGCAAAACGGTACGAGTGATAAACTGCGCAAAACAGTGCGGTGCGCAAAACGGCGTGAATGATAGACTGCACAAAACCGTGCGATCTGCCAGAAGGCGCGAGTGTTAAACTGCGCAAAACAGTGCGATGCACAAAGCCGCCCAAGTGATAAACTGCGCAAAACAGTGCGATGCGCAAAGCGGCGCGAGTGATAAACTGTGCAAAACGGTGCGATGTGCAAAATGGCGCGAGTGACAAACTGCGCAAAACAGTGCGATGCGGAAAACGGCGCGAGAGATAAACTGCGCAAAACCGTACGATGCGCAAAAAGGCGCCAGTGATAAACTGCGCAAAACCGTGCGATGCGCAAAATGGCGCGAGTGATGAACTGTGTAAAACGATGCGATGCGCAAAATGGCGCGAGTGATAAGCTGCGCAAAACAGTGCGATGCGCAAAAGCGCGCGAGTGATAATCTGCCGAAAACAGTGCGACGCGCAAAACGGTGCGAGTGATAAACTGCGCAAAACAGGGCGATGCGTAAAACCGCGCGAGTGATAAACTGCCGAAAATAGTGTGATGCACAAAACGGCGCGAGTGATAAACTGCGCAAGACAGTGCGATGCGCAAAACGGCGCGAGTGATGAACTACGCAAAACCGTGCGATGCGTAAAACGGCGCGATTGTTCAACTGTGCAAAACAGTGCGATGCGCAAAACGGCGCGAGTGATAAACTGCGCAAAACGGTGCGATGCGCAAAACGGCGCCAGTGATAAACTGCGCAAAAGGGTGCGATCCGTAAAACGGAGCGAGTGATAAACTGCGCAAAACGGTGCGATGCGCAAAATGGCGGGAGTGATAAACTGCGCAAAACAGTGCGATGCGCAAAATCGCGCGAGTGATAATCTGCGCAAAACAGTGCGATGTGCCAAACGGCGTGAGTGTTAAACTGCGCAAAACCGCGCGACTGATAAACTGCGCAAGACAGTGCGATGTGCCAAACGGTGCGATTGTTAAACTGCGCAAAACAGTGCGATGCGCACAACAGCGCGAGTGATAAACTGCCGAAAATAGTGCGATGCGCAAAACGGCGCGAGTGATAAACTGCGCAAGACAGTGCGATGCGCAAAACGGCGCGAGTGATGAACTGCGCAAAACCGTGCGATGCGCAAAACGGCGCGATTGATCAACTGCGCAAAATAGTGCGATGCGCAAAACGGCGCGAGTGATAAACTACGCAAAACGGTGCGATGCGCAAAACGGCGCGAGTGATAAACTGCGCAAAAGGGTGCGATACGCAAAACGGCGCGAGTGATAAACTGCGCAAAACGGTGCGATGCGCAAAACGGCGCGAGTGATAAACTGCGCAAAACCGTGCGATGCACAAAACGGCGCGAGTGATAAACTGCGCAAAACAGTGCGATGCGCAAAACGGCGCGAGTGATAAACTGCGCAAAACCGTGCGATGCGCAAAACGGCGCGATTGATAAACTGTGCAAAACAGTGCGATGCGTAAAACGGCGCGAGTGATAACTGCGCAAAACGGTGCGATGCGCAAAAGGGCGCGAGTGATAAACTGCGCAAAAGGGTGTGATACGCAAAACGGCGCGAGTGATAAACTGCGCAAAACGGTGCGATGCGCAAAATGGCGGGAGTGATAAACTGCGGAAAACAGTGCGATGCGCAAAATCGCGGGAGTGATAATCTGCGCAAAACAGTGCGATGTGCCAAACGGCGCGAGTGTTAAACTGCGCAAAACCGCGCGAGTGATAAACTGCGCAAGACAGTGCGATGTCCCAAACGGCGCGATTGTTAAACTGCGCAAAACAGTGCGATGCGCACAACAGCGCGAGTGATAAATTGCCGAAAATAGTGCGATGCGCAAAACGGCGCGAGTGATAAACTGCGCAAGACAGTGCGATGCGCAAAACGGCGCGAGTGATGAACTGCGCAAAACCGTGCGATGCGCAAAACGGCGCGATTGATCAACTGCGCAAAATAGTGCGATGCGTAAAACGGCGCGAGTGATAAACTACGCAAAACGGTGCGATGTGCAAAACGGCGCGAGTGATAAACTGCGCAAAAGGGTGCGATACGCAAAACGGCGCGAGTGATAAACTGCGCAAAACGGTGCGATGCGCAAAACGGCGCGAGTGATAAACTGCGCAAAACCGTGCGATGCACAAAACGGCGGGAGTGATAAACTGCGCAAAATTGCGCGAGTGATAATCTGCGCAAAACAGTGCGATGCGGAAAACGGCGCGAGTGATAAACTGCGCAAAACAGTGAGATGCGTAAAACGGCGCGAGTGCTAAACTGCGCAAAACGGTGCAATGCCCAAAGCGGCATGAGTGATAAACTGCGCAAAACAGTGCGATGTGCCAAAAGGCGCGAGTGTTAAATTGCGGAAAATAGTGCGATGCGCAAAACCGCGCGAGTGATAAACTGCGCAAGACAGTGCGATGTGCCAAATGGCGCGAGTTTTAAACTGCGCAAAAACCGCGCGAGTGATAAACTGCGCAAGACAGTGCGTTGTGCCAAACGGCGTGAGTGATAAACTGCGCAAAACCGTGCGATGCGCCAAAAGGCGCGAGTGTTAAACTGCGCAAATTTGTGCGATGCGCAAAACAGTGCGATGCACAAAACCGCGCGAGTGATAAACTGCGCAAAACAGTGCGATGCGCCAAACGGCGCGACTTTTAAACTGCGCAAAATAGTGCGATGCGTAAAACGGCGGGAGTGATAAACTGCGCAAAACAGTGCGGTGCGCAAAACGGCGCGAGTGATAAACTGCGCAAAACAGTGCGCTGCGCAAAACGGCGCGAGTGATAAACTGTGCAAAACAGTGCGATGTGCAAAAATGGCGCCAGTGATAAACTGCGTAAAACAGTGCGATGCGCACAACAGCGCGAGTGATAAACTGCCGAAAACAGTGCGATGCGCAAAACGGCACGAGTGATAAACTGCGCAAAACAGTGCGATGCGCAAAGCGGCGCGAGTGGTAAATTGTGCAAAACGGTGCGATGCGCCAAACCGCGCGAGTGATAAACTGCGCAAAACAGCGCCTTGCGCAAAACAGCGCGAGTGATAAACTGCGCAAAACCGTGCGATGCGTAAAACGGCGCGAGTAATGAACTACGCAAAACGGTGCGATGCACAAAACGACGCGAGTGATAAACTGCGCAAAACAGTGCGATGCGCAAAAGCGCGCGAGTGATAATCTGCCGAAAACAGTGCGACGCGCAAAACGGCGCGAGTGATAAACTGCGCAAAACAGGGCGATGCGCATAACCGCGCGAGTGATAAACTGCCGAAAATAGTGTGATGCACAAAAGGGCGCGAGTGATAAACTGCGCAAGACAGTGCAATGCGCAAAACGGCGCGAGTGATGAACTGCGCAAAACCGTGCGATGCGCAAAACGGCGCGATTGTTCAATTGCGCAAAACAGTGCGATGCGCAAAACGGCGCGAGTGATAAACTGCGCAAAACGGTGCGATGCGCAAAATGGCGCGAGTGATAAACTGCGCAAAAGGGTGCGATCCGCAAAACGGAGCGAGTGATAAACTGCGCAAAACGGTGCGATGCGCAAAATGGCGGGAGTGATAAACTGCGCAAAATAGTGCGATGCGCAAAATCGCGCGAGTGATAATCTGCGCAAAACAGTGCGATGTGCCAAACGGCGCGAGTGTTAAACTGCGCAAAACCGCGCGACTGATAAACTGCGCAAGACAGTGCGATGTGCCAAACGGCACGATTGTTAAACTGCGCAAAACAGTGCGATGCGCAAAACGACACGAGTGATAAATTGCGCAAAACAGTGCGGTGTGCAAAACGGCGTGAATGATAAACTGCACAAAACCGTGCAATCCGCGAAAAGGCGCGAGAGTGTTAAATTGCGCAAAACAGTGCGATGCACAAAACCGCCCGAGTGATAAACTACGCAAAACGGTGCGATGCGCCGAACGGCGCGAGTGTTAAACTATGCAAATAGTGCGATGTGCAAAATGGCGCGAGTGATAAACTACGCAAAACAGTGCGGTTCGCAAAACGGCGCGAGTGATAAACTGCGCAAAACAGTGCGCAACGCAAAACGGCGCGAGTGATAAACTGCGAAAAACAGTGCACAACGCAAAACGGCGCGAGTGATAAACTGCGCAAAACAGTGCGCAACGCAAAATGGCGCGAGTGATAAACTGCGCAAAACAGTGCGATGCGCACAACAGCGCGAGTGATAAACTGCCGAAAACAGTTTGATGCGCAAAACGGCGCGAGTGATAAACTGCGCAAAACAGTGCGATGCGCAAAGCGGCGCGAGTGATAAACTGTGTAAAACGGTCCGATGTGCAAAACCGCGCGATTGATAAACTGCGCAAAACCGCGCCTTGCGAAAAACAGCGCGAGTGATAAACTGCGCAAAATAGTGAGATGCGCAAAACAGCGCGAGTGATAAACTACGCAAAACAGTGCAATGAGCAAAACAGGGCGAGTGATAAACTGCGCAAAACAGTGCAATGCGCACAACGTCGCGAGTGATAAACTGCGCAAAACAGTGCGATCCGCAAAACGGCGCGAGTGATAAACTGCGCAAAACAGTGCGATGCGCAAAAGCACGCGAGTGATAATCTGTCGAAAACCGTGCGATGCGTAAAACGGGGCGAGTGATAAACTGCGCAAAACGGTGCGATGCGAAAAACCGCGCGAGTGATAAACTGCGCAGAACAGCACCATGCGCAAAACAGCGCGAGTGATAAACTGCGCAAAACAGTGAGATGCGCAAAACAGCGCGAGTGATATACTCCGCAAAATAGTGCAATGCGCAAAACAACGCGAGGGATAAACTGTGCAAACAGATGAATGCGCACAACGTCGAGTGATAACTGCCAAGAACAGTGCGATCGCAAAACGGCGCGAGTGATAAACTGCGCAAAACAGTGCGATGCCCCAAAAGGCACGAGTGTTAAACTGCGCAAAACAGTGCGATGCGCAAAACAGCGCGAGTGAGAAACTGCGCAAAAGGGTGCGAGTGACAAACTGCGCAAAACCGTACGATCCGCAAAAAGGCGCCAGTGATAAACTGCGCAAAACCGTACGATGCGCTAAACGGCGCGAGTGATGAACTGCGCAAAACGGCGCGAGTGATGAACTGCGCAAAACCGTGCGATGCGCAAAAGCGCGCGATTGATAATCTGCCGAAAACAGTGCGATGTGCAAAATGGCGCGAGTGATAAACTGCGCAAGACAGTGCGATGCGCACAACAACGCGAGTGATAAACTGCCGAAAATAGTGCGATGCGCAAAACGGTGCGAGTGATAAACTGCGCAAGACAGTGCGATGCGCAAAACGGCGCGAGTGATGAACTGCGCAAAACCGTCTATGCGCAAAACGCGCGATGATAAACTGCGCAAAAGGTGCGATATGCAAAACGGCGCGAGTGATAAACTTTGCAAAACGGTGCGATGCGCAAAACGGCGCGAGTGAATAAACTGCGCAAAACCGTGCAGCACAAAACGGCGGAGTGGTAAACTGCGCAAAACAGTGCGATGCGCAAAATCGCGCGAGTGATAATCTGCGCAAAACAGTGCGATGCGGAAAACGGCGCGAGTGATAACTGCGCAAAACAGTGAGATGCGTAAAATGGCGCGAGTTGCTAAACTGCGCAAAACGTTGCAATGCGCAAAGCGCATGATGATAAACTGCGCAAAACAGTGCGATTGCCAAAGGCGCGAGTGTTAAATTGCGGAAAATAGTGCGATGCGCAAAACCGCGCGAGTGATAAACTGCGCAAGACAGTGCGATGTGCCAAATGCCGAGTGTTAAACTGCGCAAAAACGCCGAGTGATAAACTGCGCAAGACAGTGCGTTGTGCCAAACGGCCGAGTGTTAAACTGCGCAAAACAGTGCGATGCGCAAAACGGCGCGAGTGATAAACTGCGCAAAACAGTGCGGTGCGCAAAACGGCGTGAGTGATAAACTGCGCAAAACCGTGCGATGCGCCAAAAGGCGCGAGTGTTAAACTGCGCAAAATTGTGCGATGCGCAAAACGGCACGATTGATCAACTGTGCAAAATAGTGCGATACGTAAAACGGCGCGAGTGATAAACTACGGAAAACGGTGCGATGCGCAAAACGGCGCGAGTGATAAACTGCGCAAAAGGGTGCGATACGCAAAACGGCGCGAGTGATAAACTGCGCAAAACGGTGCGATGCGCAAAACGGGGCGAGTGATAAACTGCGCAAAACCGGGCGATGCACAAAACGGCGGGAGTGATAAACTGCGCAAAATTGCGCGAGTGATAATCTGCGCAAAACAGTGCGATGCGGAAAACGGCGCGAGTGATAACTGCGCAAAACAGTGAGATGCGTAAAACGCGCGAGTGCTAACTGCGCAAAACGGTGCAATGCCCAAAGCGGCATGAGTGATAACTGCGCAAAACAGTGCGATGTGCCAAAAGGCGCGAGTGTTAAATTGCGGAAAATAGTGCGATGCGCAAAACCGCGCGAGTGATAAACTGCGCAAGACAGTGCGATGTGCCAAATGGCGCGAGTTTTAAACTGCGCAAAAACCGCGCGAGTGATAAACTGCGCAAGACAGTGCGTTGTGCCAAACGGCGCGAGTGTTAAACTGCGCAAAACTGTGCGATGCGCAAAACGGCGCGAGTGATAAACTGCGCAAAACCGGGCGGTGCGCAAAACGGCGTGAGTGATAAACTGCGTAAAACCGTGCGATGCGCCAAAAGGCGCGAGTGTTAAACTGCGCAAATTTGTGCGATGCGCAAAACAGTGCGATGCACAAAACCGCGCGAGTGATAAACTGCGCAAAACAGTGCGATGCGCCCAACGGCGCGACTTTTAAACTACGCAAAATAGTGCGATGCGCAAAACGGCGGGAGTGATAAACTGCGCAAAACAGTGCGGTCCGCAAAACGTCGCGAGTGATAAACTGCGCAAAATAGTGCGCTGCGCAAAACAGCGCGAGTGATAAACTGTGCAAAACAGTGCGATGTGCAAAAATGGCGCCAGTGATAAACTGCGTAAAACAGTGCGATGCGCACAACAGCGCGAGTGATAAACTGCCGAAAACAGTGCGATGCGCAAAACGGCACGAGTGATAAACTGTGCAAAACAGTGCGATGCGCAAAGCGGCGCGAGTGGTAAATTGTGCAAAACGGTGCGATGCGCCAAACCGCGCGAGTGATAAACTGCGCAAAACAGCGCCTTGCGCAAAACAGCGCGAGTGATAAATTGCGCAAAATAGTGAGATGCGCAAAACAGCGCGAGTGATAAACTACGCAAAACAGTCCAATGCGCAAAATTGCGCGAGTGATAAACTGCGCAAGACAGTGCAATGCGCACAATGTCGCGAGTGATAAACTGCGCAAAACAGTGAGATCCGCAAAACGGCGCGAGTGATAAACTGCGCAAAACAGTGTGATGCGCAAAAGCGCGCGAGTGATAATCTGTCGAAAATCGTGCAATGAACAAAACGGGACGAGTGATAAACTGCGCAAAACAGTGCGATGCGCAAAACGGCACGAGTGACAAACTGCGCAAAACGGTGCGATGCGCAAAATGGCGCGAGTGACAAACTGCGCAAAACAGTGCGATGCAGAAAACGGCACGAGAGATAAATTGCGCAAAACCCTACGATGCGCAAAAAGGCGCCAGTGATAAACTGTGCAAAACCGTGCGATGCGCAAAACGGCGCGAGTGATGAACTGCGCAAAATGATGCGATGCGCAAAACGGCGCGAGTGATCAACTGCGCAAAACAATGCGATGCGCCAAAAGGCGCGACTGTTAAACTGCGAAAAATAGTGCGATGCGCAAAACAGTGTGATGCGCAAAACCGCGCGAGTGATAAACTGCGCAAGACAGTGCGATGTGCCAAACGGCGCGAGTGTTAAACTGCGCAAAACAGTGCGATGTACAAAACGGCGCGAGTGATAAACTGCGCAAGACAGTGCGGTGCGCAAAACGGTGTTAGTCATAAACTGCACAAAACCGTGCGATGCGCCAAAAGGCGCGAGTGTTAAACTGCGCAAAATAGTGCGATGCGCAAAACAGTGCGATGCGCCAAACAGCGCGAGTGTTAAACTGTGCAAAATAGTGCGATGCGGAAAACGGTGCGAGTGATAAACTGCGCAAAATAGTGCGGTGCGCAAAACAGCGCGAGTGATAAACTGCGCAAAATAGTGCGCTGAGCAAAACGACGCGAGTGATAAACTGCGCAAAACAGTGCGATGTGAAAAATGTCACGAGTGATAAATTGCGCAAAACAGTGCGATGCGCACAATAGCGCAATGATAAACTGCCAAAAACAGTGCGATGCGTAAAACGGCACGAGTGATAAACTGCGCAAAACAGTGCGATGCGCAAAGCAGCGCGAGTGATAAACTGTGCAAAACGGTGCGATGCGCAAAACCGCGCGAGTGATAAACTACGCAAAACAGCGCCTTGCGCAAAACAGCGCGGCTGATAAACTGCACAAAAGAGTGAGATGCGCAAAACAGCGCGAGTGATAAACTACACAAAACAGTGCAATGCACAACACAGCGCGAGTGATAAACTGCGCAAAACAGTGCAATGCGCACAACGTCGCGAGTGATCAACTGCGCAAAACAGTGCGATCCGCAAAACGGCGCGAGTGATAAACTGCGCAAAACAGTGAGATGCGCAAAAGCACGCGAGTGATAATCTGTTGAAAACAGTGCGATGCGCAAAATGGGCGACTGATAAACTGCGCAAAACGGTGCGATGCGCAAAACGGTGTGAGTGATAAACTGCGCAAAATCGTGCGATGCGCAAAACGGCGCGAGTGATAAACTGCGCAAAACAGTGCGATGCGCCAAAAGGCACGAGTGTTAAACTGCGCAAAACAGCGCGAGTGATAAACTGCGCAAAACAGTGCGATGCGCAAAACGGCGCGAGTGACAAACTGCGCAAAACGGTGCACTGCGCAAAACCGTACGATGCGCAAATAGGCGCCAGTGATAAACTGCGCAAAACCGTGCGATGCGTAAAACGGCGCGAGTAATGAACTACGCAAAACGGTACGATGCACAAAACGGCGCGAGTGATAAACTGCGCAAAACAGTGCGATGCGCAAAAGCGCGCGAGTGATAATCTGCCGAAAACAGTGCGACGCGCAAAACGGCGTGAGTGATAAACTGCGCAAAACAGGGTGATGCGCATAACCGCGCGAGTGATAAACTGCCGAAAATAGTGTGATGTACAAAACGGCGCGAGTGATAAACTGCGCAAGACAGTGCGATGCGCAAAACGGCGCGAGTGATGAACTGCGCAAAACCGTGCGATGCGCAAAACGGCGCGATTGTTCAACTGCGCAAAACAGTGCGATGCGTAAAACGGCGCAAGTGATAAATTGCGCAAAACGGTGCGATGCGCAAAACGGCGCGAGTGATAAACTGCGCAAAAGGGTGCGATACGCAAAACGGCGCGAGTGATAAACTGCGCAAAACGGTGCGATGCGCAAAATGGCGGGAGTGATAAACTGCGCAAAACAGTGCGATGCGCAAAATCGCGCGAGTGATAATCTGCGCAAAACAGTGCGATGTGCCAAACGGCGCGAGTGTTAAACTGCGCAAAACCGCGCGACTGATAAACTGCGCAAGACAGTGCGATGTGCCAAACGGCGCGATTGTTAAACTGCGCAAAACTGTGCGATGCGCAAAACGGCACGAGTGATAAACTGCACAAAACAGTGCGGTGTGCAAAACAGCGTGAATGATAAACTGCACAAAACCGTGCGATCCGCCAGAAGGCGCGAGTGTTAAACTGCGCAAAATAGTGCGATGCACAAAACCGCCCGAGTGATAAACTGCGCAAAACAGTGCGATGCGCCGAACGGCGCGAGTGTTAAACTATGCAAAATAGTGCGATGTGCAAAACGGCGCGAGTGATAAACTACGCAAAACAGTGCGGTTCGCAAAACGGCACGAGTGATAAACTGCGCAAAACAGTGCGCAACGCAAAACGGCGCGAGTGATAAACTGCGCAAAACAGTGCGCAACACAAAATGGCACGAGTGATAAACTGAGCAAAACAGTGCGATGCGCACAACAGCGCGAGTGATAAACTATCGAAAACAGTTTGATGCGCAAAGCGGCGCGAGTGATAAACTGCGCAAAGTCGTGCGATGCACAAAAGCGCGTGATTGATAATCTGCCGAAAACAGTGCGATGCGCAAAACGGCGCGAGTGATAAACTGCGCAAGACAGTGCGATGCGCACAACAGCGCGAGTGATAAACTGCCGAAAATAGTGCGATGCGCAAAACAGCGCGAGTGATAAACTGCGCAAGACAGTGCGATGCGCAAAACGGCGCGAGTGATGAACAGCGCAAAATCGTGCGATGCGCAAAACGGCGCGATTGATCAACTGCGCAAAACAGTGCGATGCGTAAAACGGCGCGAGTGATAAACTACGCAAAACGGTGCGATGCGCAAAACGGCGCGAGTGATAAACTGCGCAAAAGGGTGCGATATGCAAAACGGCGCGAGTGATAAACTGCGCAAAACGGTGTGATGCGCAAAACGGCGCGAGTGATAAACTGCGCAAAACCGTGCGATGCCCAAA
The DNA here is from genome assembly GCA_030407325.1 of Camellia japonica. Classification (NCBI taxonomy): domain Eukaryota; kingdom Viridiplantae; phylum Streptophyta; class Magnoliopsida; order Ericales; family Theaceae; genus Camellia; species Camellia japonica. The sequence goes on from JAPPVO010007897.1 coordinate 12,078, forward strand.
ACGGCGGGAGTGATAAACTGCGCAAAACAGTGCGATGTGCAAAATCGCGCGAGTGATAATCTGCGCAAAACAGTGCGATGTGGAAAACGGCGCGAGTGATAAACTGCGCAAAACAGTGAGATGCGTAAAATGGCGCGAGTGCTAAATTGCGCAAAACGGTGCAATGCGCAAAGCGGCATGAGTGATAAACTGCGCAAAACAGTGCGATGTGCCAAAAGGCGCGAGTGTTAAATTGCGAAAAATAGTGCGATGCGCAAAACCGCACGAGTGATAAACTGCGCAAGACAGTGCGATGTGCCAAATGGCGCGAGTGTTAAACTGCGCAAAAACCGCGCGAGTGATAAACTGCACAAGATAGTGCGTTGTGCCAAACGGCGCGAGTGTTAAACTGCGCAAAACAGTGCGATGCGCAAGACGGCGCGAGTGATAAACTGCGCAAAACAGTGCGGTACGCAAAACGGCGTGAGTGATAAACTGCGCAAAACCGTGCGATGCGCCAAAAGGCGCGAGTGTTAAACTGCGCAAAATTATGCGATGCGCAAAACAGTGCGATGCACAAAACCGCGCGAGTGATAAACTGCGCAAAACAGTGCGATGCGCCAAACGGCGCGAGTGTTAAGCTGCGCAAAATAGTGCGATGCGCAAAACGGCGAGAGTGATAAACTGCGTAAAACAGTGCGGTGTGCAAAACGGCCCGAGTGATAAACTGCGCAAAACAGTGCGCTGCGCAAAACGGCGCGAGTGATAAACTGCGCAAAACAGTGCGATGTGCAAAAATGGCGCCAGTGATAAACTGCGTAAAACAGTGCGATGCGCACAACAGCGCGAGTGATAAACTGCCGAAAACAGTGCGATGCGCAAAACGGCACGAGTGATAAACTACGCAAAACAGTGCGATGCGCAAAGCGGCGCGAGTGGTAAATTGTGCAAAACGGTGTGATGCGCCAAACCGCGCGAGTGATAAACTGCGCAAAACAGCGCCTTGCGCAAAACAGCGCGAGTGATAAATTGCGCAAAATAGTGAGATGCGCAAAATAGCGCGAGTGATAAACTACGCAAAACAGTGCAATGTGCAAAATAGCGCGAGTGATAAACTGCGCAAAACAGTGTAATGCGCACAATGTCACGAGTGATAAACTGCGCAAAACAGTGCGATGCGCAAAAGCGCGCGAGTGATAATCTGTCGAAAACCGTGCAATGCGCAAAACAGGACGAGTGATAAACTGCGCAAAACAGTGCGATGCGCAAAACGGCACGAGTGACAAACTGCGCAAAACGGTGCGATGCGCAAAATGGCGCGAGTGACAAACTGCGCAAAACAGTGCGATGCGGAAAACGGCGCGAGAGATAAACTGCGCAAAACCGTACGATGCGCAAAAAGGCGCCAGTGATAAACTGCGCAAAACGATGCGATGCGCAAAACGGTGCGAGTGATAAACTGCGCAAAATAATGCGATGCGCAAAAGCGCGCGAGTGATAATCTGCCGAAAACAGTACGACGCGCAAAACGGCGCGAGTGATAAACTGCGCTAAACAGGGCGATGCGCATAACCGCGCGAGTGATAAACTGCCGAAAATAGTGTGATGCACAAAACGGCGCGAGTGATAAACTGCGCAAGACAGTGCGATGCACAAAACGGCGCGAGTGATGAACTGCGCAAAACCGTGTGATGCGCAAAACGGCGCGATTGTTCAACTGCGCAAAACAGTGCGATGCGCAAAACGGCGCGAGTGATAAACTGCGCAAAACGGTGCGATGCGCAAAACAGCGCGAGTGATAAACTGCGCAAAAGGGTGCGATCCGCAAAACGGAGCGAGTGATAAACTGCGCAAAACGGTGCGATGCGCAAAATGGCGGGAGTGATAAACTGCGCAAAACAGTGCGATGCGCAAAATCGCGCGAGTGATAATCTGTGCAAAACAGTGCGATGTGCCAAACGGTGAGAGTGTTAAACTGCGCAAAACCGCGCGACTGATAAACTGCGCAAGACAGTGCGATGTGCCAAACGGCGCGATTGTTAAACTGCGCAAAACAGTGCGATGCGCAAAACGGCACGAGTGATAAACTGCGCAAAACAGTGCGGTGCGCAAAACGGCGTGAATGATAAACTGCGCAAAACCGTGCGATCCGCCAGAAGGCGCGAGTGTTAAACTGCGCAAAACAGTGCGATGCACAAAACCGCCCGAGTGATAAACTGCGCAAAACAGTGCGATGCGCCGAACGGCGCGAGTGTTAAACTATGCAAAATAGTGCGATGTGCAAAACGGCGCGAGTGATAAACTACGCAAAACAGTGCGGTTCGCAAAACGGCGCGAGTGATAAACTGCGCAAAACAGTGCGCAACGCAAAACGGCGCGAGTGATAAACCGCGCAAAACAGTGCGCAACGCAAAATGGCGCGAGTGATAAACTGCGCAAAACAATGCGATGCGCACAACAGCGCGAGTGATAAACTGTCGAAAACAGTTTGATGCGCAAAATGGCGCGAGTGATAAACTGCGCAAAACAGTCCGATGCGCAACGCGGCGCGAGTGATAAACTGTGCAAAACGGTCCGATGCGCAAAACCGCGCGAGTGATAAACTGCGCAAAACCGCGCCTTGCGCAAAACAGCGCGAGTGATAAACTGCGCAAAATAGTGAGATGCGCAAAACAGCGCGAGTGATAAACTACGCAAAATAGTGCAATGCGCAAAACAGCGCGAGTGATAAACTGCGCAAAACAGTGCAATGCGCACAACGTCGCGAGTGATAAACTGCGCAAAACAGTGCGATCCGCAAAACGGCGCGAGTGATAAACTGCGCAAAACAGTGCGATGCGCAAAAGCGCGCGAGTGATAATCTGTCGAAAACCGTGCGATGCGCAAAACGGGGCGAGTGATAAACTGCGCAAAACGGTGCGATGCGCAAAACGGCGCGAGTGATAAACTGCGCAAAACCGTGCGATGCGCAAAACGGCGCGAGTGATAAACTGCGCAAAACAGTGCGATGCCCCAAAAGGCACGAGTGTTAAACTGCGCAAAACAGTGCGATGCGCAAAACAGCGCGAGTGAGAAACTGCGCAAAAGGGTGCAAGTGACAAACTGCGCAAAACCGTACAATGCGCAAAAAGGCGCCAGTGATAAACGGCGCAAAACCGTGCGATGCGCAAAACGGCGCGAGTGATGAATTGCGCAAGACAGTGCGATGCGCACAACAGCGCGAGTGATAAACTGCCGAAAATAGTGCGATGCGCAAAACGGCGCGAGTGATAAACTGCGCAAGACAGTGCGATGGGCAAAACGGCGCGAGTAATGAACTGCGCAAAACCGTGCGATGCGCAAAACGGCGCGCTTGATCAACTGCGCAAAACAGTGCGATGCGTAAAACGGCGCGAGTGATAAACTACGCAAAACGGTGCGATGTGCAAAACGGCGCGAGTGATAAACTGCGCAAAAGGGTGCGATACGCAAAACGGCGCGAGTGATAAACTGCGCAAAACGGTGCGATGCGCAAAATGGCGCGAGTGATAAACTGCGCAAAACCGTGCGATGCACAAAACGGCGGGAGTGATAAACTGCGCAAAACAGTGCGATGCGCAAAATCGCGCGAGTGATAATCTGCGCAAAACAGTGCGATGCGAAAAACGGCGCGAGTGATAAACTGCGCAAAACAGTGAGATGCGTAAAACGGCGCGAGTGCTAAACTACGCAAAACGGTGCAATGCGCAAAGCGGCATGAGTGATAAACTGCGCAAAACAGTGCGATGTGCCAAAAGGCGCGAGTGTTAAATTGCGGAAAATGGTGATATGCGCAAAACCGCGCGAGTGATAAACTGCGCAAGACAGTGCGATGTGCCAAATGGCGCGAGTGTTAAACTGCGCAAAAACCGCGCGAGTGATAAACTGCGCAAGACAGTGCGTTGTGCCAAACGACGAGAGTGTTAAACTGCGCAAAACAGTGCGATGCGCAAAACGGCGCGAGTGATTAACTGCGCAAAACAGGGCGGTGCGCAAAACGGCGTGAGTGATAAATTGCGCAAAACCGTGCGATGCGCCAGAAGGCGCGAGTGTTAAACTGCGCAAATTTGTGCGATGCGCAAAACAGTGCGATGCACAAAACCGCGCGAGTGATAAACTGCGCAAAACAGTGCGATGCGCCAAACGGCGCGACTGTTAAACTGCGCAAAATAGTGCGATGCGCAAAACGGCGCGAGTGATAAACTGCGCAAAACAGTGTGGTGCGCAAAACGGCGCGAGTGATAAACTGCAAAAAACAGTGCGCTGCGCAAAACGACGCGAGTGATAAACTGTGCAAAACAGTGCGATGTGCAAAAATGGCGCCAGTGATAAACTGCGTAAAACAGTGCGATGCGCACAACAGCGCGAGTGATAAACTGCCGAAAACAGTGCGATGCGCAAAACGGCACGAGTGATAAACTGCGCAAAACAGTGCGATGCGCAAAGTGGCGCGAGTGGTAAATTGTGCGAAACGGTGCGATGCGCCAAACCGCGCGAGTGATAAACTGCGCAAAACAGAGCCTTGCGCAAAACAGCGCGAGTGATAAATTGCGCAAAATTGTGAGATGCGCAAAACAGCGCGAGTGATAAACTACGCAAAACAGTCCAATGCGCAAAATAGCGCGAGTGATAAACTGCGCAAAACAGTGCAATGCGCACAATGTCGCGAGTGATAAACTGCGCAAAACAGTGCGATCCGCAAAACGGCGCGAGTGATAAACTGCGCAAAACAGTGCGATGCGCAGAAGCGCGCGAGTGATAATCTGTCGAAAACCGTGCAATGCGCAAAACGGGACGAGTGATAAACTGCGCAAAACAGTGCGATACGCAAAACGACACGAGTGACAAACTGCGCAAAACGGTGCGATGCGCAAAATGGCGCGAGTGACAAACTGCGCAAAATAGTGCGATGCGGAAAACGGCACGAGAGATAAACTGCGCAAAACCGTACGATGCGCAAAAAGGCGCCAGTGATAAACTGCGCAAAACCGTGCGATGCGCAAAACGGCATGAGTGATGAACTGCGCAAAATGATGCGATGCGCAAAACGGCGCGAGTGATTAACTGCGCAAAACAGTGCGATGCGCAAAAGCGCGCGAGTGATAATCAGCCGAAAACAGTGCGACGCGCAAAACGGCGCGAGTGATAAACTGCGCAAAACAGTTCGATGCGCACAACAGCGCGAGTGATAAACTGCCGAAAATAGTGCGATGCGCAAAACGGCGCGAGTGATAAACTGCGCAAAACGGTGCGATGCGCAAAACGGCGCGAGTGATAAACTGCGCAAAAGGGTGCGATACGCAAAACGGCGCGAGTGATAAACTGCGCAAAACGGTGCGATGTGCAAAACGGCGCGAGTGATAAACTGCGCAAAACCGTGCGATGCGCAAAACGGCGGGAGTGATAAACTGCACAAAACAGTGCGATGCGCAAAATCGCGCGAGTGATAATCTGCGCAAAACTGTGCGATGTGCAAAACGGCGCGAGTGATAAACTGTGCAAAACAGTGAGATGCGCAAAACGGCGCGAGTGATAAACTGCGCAAAAGGGTGCAATGCGCAAAACGGCGTGAGTGATAAATTGCGCAAAACAGTGCGATGCGCCAAAAGGCGCGAGTGTTAAACTGCGAAAAATAGTGCGATGCGCAAAACAGTGCGATGCGCAAAACCGCGCGAGTGATAAACTGCGCAAGACAGTGCGATGTGCCAAACGGCGCGAGTGTTAAACTGCGCAAAACAGTGCGATGCGCAAAACGGCGCGAGTGATAAACTGCGCAAAACAGTGCGGTGCGCAAAACGGCGTGAGTGATAAACTGCGCAAAACCGTGCGATGCGCCAAAAGGCGCGAGTGTTAAACTGCGCAAAATAGTGCGATGCGCAAAACAGTGCGATGCACAAAACCGCGCGAGTGATAAACTGCGCAAAACAGTGCGATGCGCCAAACGGCGCGAGTGTTAAACTGTGCAAAATAGTGCGATGCGCAAAACGGCGCGAGTGATAAACTGCGCAAAACAGTGCGGTGCGCAAAACGGCGCGAGTGATAAACTGCGCAAAACAGTGCGATGCGCACAACAGCGCGAGTGATAAATTGCTGAAAACAGTATGATGCGCAAAACGGCGCGAGTGATAAACTGCGCAAAACAGTGCGATGCGTAAAGCGGCGCGAGTGATAAACTGTGCAAAACGGTGCGATGCGCAAAACCGCGCGAGTGTTAAACTGCGCAAAACAGCGCGAGTGATAAACTGCGCAAAATAGTGATATGCGCAAAACAGCGCGAGTGATAAACTACGCAAAACAATGCAATACGCAAAACAGCGCGAGTGATAAACTGCGCAAAACAGTGCAATGCGCACAACGTCGCGAGTGATAAACTGCGCAAAACAGTGCGATCCGCAAAACGGCGCGAGTGATAAACTGCGAAAAATAGTGCGATGCGCAAAAGCGCGCGAGTGATAATCTGTCGAAAATCGTGCGATGCGCAAAATGGCGCGAGTGATAAACTGCGCAAAACAGTGCGATGCCCCAAAAGGCACGACTGTTAAACTGCACAAAACAGTGCGATGCGCAAAACGGCGCGAGTGAGAAACTGCGCAAAACAGTGCGATGCGCAAAACGGTGCGATGCGCCAAATGGCGCCAGTGAGAAACTGCGCAAAACGGTGCGATGCGCAAAACGGCGCGAGAGATAAACTGCGCAAAACCGTACGATGCGCAAAAAGGCGCCAATGATAAACTGCGCAAAACCGTGCGATGCGCAAAACGGCGCGAGTGGTGAACTGCGCAAAATGGTACGATGCGCAAAACGGCGCGAGTGATCAACTGCGCAAAACAGTGCGATGCGCAAAAGCGCACGAGTGATAATCTGCCGAAAACAGTGCGACGCACAAAACGGCGCGACTGATAAACTGCGCAAAAAAGTTCGATGCGCACAACAGCGCGAGTGATAAACTGCCGAAAATAGTGCGATGCGCAAAACGGCGCGAGTGATAAACGGCGCAAGACAGTGCGATGCGCAAAACGGCACGACTGATGAACTGCGCAACACTGTGCGAGGGGCAAAACGGCGCGAGTGATAAACTGTGCAAAACGGTGCGATGCGCAAAACGGCGCGAGTGATAAACTGCGCAAAACGGTGCGATGCGCAAAACGGCGCGACTGATAAACTGCGCAAAACGACGGAACTGATAAACTGCGCAAAACAGTTCGATGCGCACAACAGCGCGAGTGATAAACTGCCGAAAATAGTGCGATGCGCAAAACGGCGCGAGTGATAAACTGCGCAAGACAGTGCGATGCGCAAAACGGCACAACTGATGAACTGCGCAACACCGTGCGATGTGCAAAACGGCGCGATTGATCAACTGCGTAAAACGGTGCGATGCGCAAAACAGCGCGAGTGATAAACTGCGCAAAACGGTGCGATGCGCAAAACGGCGCGAGTGATAAACTGCGCAAAATGGTGCGATGCGCAAAACGGCGCGAGTGATAAGCTGCGCAAAACGGCGGAAGTGATAAACTGCGCAAAACAGTGCGATGCGTAAAATTGCGCGAGTGATAATCTGCGTAAAACTGTGCGATGCGCAAAACGGCGTGAGTGGTAAACTGTGCAAAACAGTGAGATGCGCAAAACGGCGTGAGTGATAAACTGCGCAAAATGGTGCAATGCGCAAAACGGCGTGAGTGATAAATTGCGCAAAACGGCGTGATGATAAATTGCGCAAAACAGTGCGATGAGCCAAAAGGCGCGAGTGTTAAACTGCGGAAAATAGTGCGATGCGCAAAACAGTGCGATGCGCAAAACCGCGCGAGTGATAAACTGCTGCGCAAAACCGCGCGAGTGATAAACTGCGCAAGACAGTGCGATGTGCCAAACGGCGCGAGTGTTAAAATGCGCAAAACCGCGCCAGTGATAAACTGCGCAAGACAGTGCGATGTGCCAAACGGCGCGAGTGTTAAAATGCGCAAAACCGCGCCAGTGATAAACTGCGCAAGACAGTGCGATATGCCAAACGGCGCGAGTGTTAAACTGCGCAAAACAGTGCGATGCGCAAAACGGCGCGAGTGATAAACTGCGCAAAACAGTGCGATGCGCAAAACGGCGTGAGTGATAAACTGCGCAAAACCGTGCAATGCGCCAAAAGGAGCGAGTGTTAAACTACGCAAAACAGTGCGATGCGCAAAAGCGCGCGAGTGATAATCAGCCGAAAATAGTGCGATGCGCAAAATGGCGCGAGTGATAAACTGCGCAAAACAGTGCGATGCGTAAAATCGCGCGAGTGATAATCTGCGCAAAACTGTGCGATGCGCAAAACGGCGCGAGTGATAAATTGTGCAAAACAGTGAGATGCGCAAAACGGCGCGAGTGATAAACTGCGCAAAAGGGTGCAATGCGCAAAATGGCGTGAGTGATAAATTGCGCAAAACAGTGCGATGCGCTAAAAGGCGCGAGTGTTAAACTGCGAAAAATAGTGCAATGCGCAAAACAGTGCGATGCACAAAACCGCGCGAGTGATAAACTGCGCAAGACAGTGCGATGTGCCAAACGGCGCGAGTGTTAAACTGCGCAAAACCGCGCTAGTGATAAACTGCGCAACACAGTGCGATGTGCCAAACGACGCGAGTGTTAAACTGCGCAAAACAGTGCGATGCGCAAAACGGCGGGAGTGATAAACTGCGCAAAACCGTGCGATGCGCCAAAAGCAGCGAGTGTTAAACTACGCAAAACAGTGCGATGCGCAAAAGCGCACGAGTGATAATCTGCCGAAAATAGTGCTATGCGCAAAATGGGGCGAGTGAAAAACTGCGCAAAATGGTGCGATGCGCAAAACAGCGCGAGTAATAAACTGCGCAAAATCGAGCGATGCGCAAAACGGCGCGAGTGATAAACTGCGCAAAACAATGCGATGCGCCAAAAGGCACGAGTGTTGAACTGCGCACAACAGTGCGATGCGCAAAATGGCGCGAGTGAGAAACTGCGCCAAACAGTGCGATGCGCAAAACGGCACGAGTGACAAACTGCGCAAAACGGTGCGATGCGTAAAACGGCGCAATGCGCAAAATGACGCGAGTGACAAACTGCGCAAAACGGTGCGATGCGCAAAACGGCGCGAGAGATAAACTGCGCAAAATCGTACGACGCGCAAAAAGGCGCCAGTGATAAACTGTGCAAAACCGTGCGATGCGCAAAACGACGCGAGTGATAAACTGCGCAAAACAGTGCGATGCGCCAAAGCGCACGAGTGATAATCTGCCGAAAATAGTGCGATGCGCAAAACGACGTGAGTGATAAATTACGCAAAACAGTGCGACGTGCAAAGCGGCGCGAGTGATAAACTGCCGAAAATAGTGCGATGCGCAAAACGGCGCGAGTGATAAACTGCGCAAGACAGTGCGATGCGCAAAACGGCGCGAGTGATAAACTGCGCAACACGGTGCGATGCGCAAAACGGTGCGAGTGATAAACTGCGCAAAAGGGTGCGATACGCAAAACGGCACGAGTGATAAGCTGCGCAAAACGGCGCGAGTGACAAACTGCGCAAAATCGTGCGATGCGCAAAACGGCGGGAGTGAAAAACTACGCAAAATAGTGCGATGCGCAAAATCGCGCGAGTGATAATCTGCGCAAAACAGTGCGATGCGGAAAACGGCGCGAGTGATAAACTGCGCAAAACGGCGTGAGTGATAAACTGCGCAAAACAGTGCGATGCGCCAAAAGGTGCGAGTGTTAAATTGCGAAAAATAGTGCGATACGCAAAGCAGTGCGATGTGCAAAACCGCGCGAGTGATAAACTGCGCAAGACTGTGCGATGTGCCGAACGACGCGAGTGTTAAACTGCGCAAAAACCGCACGAGTGATAAACTGCGCAAAACTGTGCGATGTGCAAAAATGGCGCGAGTGATAAACTGCCGAAAACGGTGCGATGCGCAAAACGGCGCGAGTGATAAACTGCGTAAAACCGTGCGATGCGCAAAGCGGCGCGAGTGATAAACGGTGCAAAACGTTGCGATGCGCAAAACCGCGCGAGTGATAAACTACGCAAAACAGCGCGAGTGATAAACTGCGCAAAATAGTGAGATGCGCAAAACAGCGCGAGTGATAAACTGCGCAAAACAGTGCAATGCGCACAACGTCGCGAGTGATAAACTGCGCAAAAAAGTGCGATCCGCAAAACGGCCCAAGTGATAAACTGCGCAAAAACAGTGCGATGCGCAAAAGTACGTGAGTGATAATCTGCCGAAAATCGTGCAATGCGCAAAACGGGTCGAGTGATAAATCGCGTAAAACGGTGCGATGCGCAAAACGGCGCCAGTGATAAACTGCGCAAAACCGTGCGATGCGCAAAACGGCGCGATTGATAAACTGTGCAAAACAGTGCGATGCCCCAAAAGGCACGAGTGTTAAACTGCGCAAAACAGTGCGATGCGCAAAACGGCGCGAGTGAGAAACTGCGCAAAACAGTGCGATGCGCAAAACGGCACGAGTGACAAACTACGCAAAACGGTGCGATCCGCAAAACGGCGCGAGTGACAAACCGCGCAAACCGTACGATGCGCAAAAAGGCGCAGTGATAAACTGCGCAAAACCGTGCTATGCACAAAACGACGCGAGTGATGAACTGCGCAAAACGGTGCGATGCGCAAAATGGCGCGAGTGATGAGCTGCGCAAAACGGTGCGATGCGCAAAAGCGCGTGAGTGATAATCTGTCGAAAATAGTGCGATGCGCAAAACGGCGCGAGTGATAAATTGCGCAAAACAGTGCGACGCGCAAGACGGCGCGAGTGATAAACTGCGCAAAACAGTGCGGTGCGCACAACAGCGCGAGTGATAAACTGCCGAAAATAGTGCGACGCGCAAAACGGCGCGAGTGATAAACTGCGCAAGATACTGCGATGCGCAAAACGGCGCGAGTGATGAACTGCGCAAAACGGTGCGATGCGCAAAACGGTGCGATTGATCAACTGCGCAAAATAGTGCGATGCGCAAAACAGCGCGAGTGATAAACTGCGCAAAAGGGTGCGATGCGCAAAACGGCGCGAGTGATAAACTGCGCAAAAGGGTGCAATGCGCAAAAGGCGCGAGTGATAAACTGCGCAAAACCGTGCGATGCCCAAAACGGCGGGAGTGATAAACTGCGCAAAACAGTGCGATGCGCAAAATCGCGCGAGTGATAATCTGCGCAAAACAGTGCGATGCGGAAAACGGCGTGAGTGATAAACTGCGCAAAACAGCGCGAGCGATAAACTGCGCAAAACGGTGCAATGCGCAAAGCGGCGTGAGTGATAAACTGCGCAAAACAGTGCGATGCGCCAAAAGGCGCGAGTGTTAAATTGTGGAAAATAGTGCGATGCGCAAAACCGCGCGAGTGATAAACTGCGCAAGACAGTGTGATGTGCCAAATGGCGCGAGTGTTAAACTGCGCAAAAATCGCGCGAGTGATAAATTGCGCAAGACAGTGCGATGTGCCAAACGGCGCGAGTGTTAAACTGCGCAAAACAGTGCGATGCGCAAAACGGCGCGAGTGATAAACTGCGCTAAACAGTGCGGTGCGCAAAACGGCGGGAGTGATAAACTGCGCAAAACAGTGCGATGTGCAAAAATGCCGCGAGTGATAAACTGCGCAAAACAGTGCGATGCGCACAACAGCGCGAGTGATAAACTGCCGAAAACAGTGCGATGCGCAAAACGGCGCGAGTGATAAACTGCGTAAAACAGTGCGATGCGCAAAAATGGCGCGAGTGATAAACTGCGCAAAATAGTGCGATGCGCACAACAGCGCGAGTGATAAACTGCCGCAAACAGTGCGATGCGCAAAACGGCGCGAGTGATAAACTGGACAAAAAAGTACGATGCGCAAAGCGGCGCGAGTGATAAACTGTGCAAAACGGGGGGATGCGCAAAACCGCACGAGTGATAAACTGCGCAAAACCGCGCCATGCGTAAAACAGCGCGAGTGATAAACTGCGCAAAATAGTGAGATGCGCAAAACAGCGCGAGTGATAAACTACGCAAAACAGTGCAATGCGCAAAACAGCGCGAGGGATAAACTGCGCAAAACAGTGCGATCCGCAAAATGGCGCGAGTGATAAACTGCGCAAAACAGTGCCATGCGCAAAAGCGCACGAGTGATAATCTGTCGAAAACCGTGCGATGCGCAAAACGGGGCGAGTGATAAACTGCGCAAAACGGTGCGATGCGCAAAACGGCGCCAGTGATAAACTGCGCAAAACCGTGCGATGTGCCAAACGGCGCGAGTGATAAAGCGCAAAACAGTGCGATGCACAAAACCGCGCGAGTGATAAACTACGCAAAACAGTGCAATGCGCAAAACAGCGCGAGTGATAAACTGCGCAAAACGGTGCGATGCGCAAAACGGCGCCAGTGATAAACTGCACAAAACCGTGCGATGTGCAAAACGGCGCGAGTGATAAAGCGCAAAATAGTGCGATGCCCCAAAAGGCACGAGTGTTAAACTGCGCAAAATAGTGCGATGCACAAAACCGCGCGAGTGATAAACTGCGTAAAACAGTGCGATGTGCCAAACAGCGCGAGTGTTAAACTGTACAAAATAGTGCGATGCGCAAAACGGTGCGAGTGATAAACAGCGCAAAACAGTGCGGTGCGGAAAACGGCGCGAGTGATAAACTGTGCAAAACAGTGCGCTGCGCAAAAATGGCGCGAGTGATAAACTGCGCAAAACAGTGCGATGCGTAAAGTGGCGCGAGTGATAAACTGTGCAAAACGGTGCGATGTGCAAAACCGCGCGAGTGATAAACTGCGCAAAACAGCGCCCTGCGCAAAACAACGTGAGTGATAAACTGCGCAAAATAGTGAGATGCGCAAAACAGCGCGAGTGATAAACTACACAAAACAGTGCAATGCACAAAACAGCGCGAGTGATAAACTGCGCAAAACAGTGCAATGCGCACAACGTCGCGAGTGATAAACTGCGCAAAACAAGGCGATCCGCAAAACGGCGCGAGTGATAGACTGTGCAAAACAGTGCGATGCGCAAAAGCGCGCGGGTGATAATCTGCCGAAAACAGTGCGATGCGCAAAACGGGGCGAGTGATAAACTGCGGAAAACGGCGCGAGTGATAAACTGCGCAAAACAGTGCGATGCGCCAAAAGGCACGAGTGTTAAACTGCACAAAACTGTGCGATGCGCAAAACGGCGCGAGTGATAAACTGCGAAAAATAGTGCGATGCGCAAAACGACACGAGTGATAAACTGCGCAAAACGGTGCGATGCGCAAAACGGCGCGAGTGACAAACTACGCAAAACGGTGCGATGCGCAAAACGGCGTGAGAGATAAACTGCGCAAAATCGTACGATGCGCAAAATGGCGCCAGTGATAAACTGCGCAAAACCGTGCGATGCGCAAAACGGCGCGAGTGATGAACTGCGCAAAACGTTGCGATGTGCAAAACGGCGCGAGTGATAAACTGCGCAAAACAGTGCGATGCACAAAAGCGCGCGAGGGATAATCTGCCGAAAACAGTGCGATGCGTAAAACGGCGCGAGTGATAAATTACGCAAAACAGTGCGACGCGCAAAACGGCGCGAGTGATAAATTGCGTAAAACAGTGCGATGCGCACAACAGCTTGAGTGATAAACTGCCGAAAATAGTGCGATGCGCAAAACGGCGCGAGTGATAAACTGCGCAAAATAGTGCGATGCGCAAAACGGCGCGACTGATGAACTGCGCAAAACGGCGCGATTGATCAACTGCACAAAACAGTGGGATGCGCAAAACGGCGCGAGTGATAAACTGCGCAAAACGGTGCGATGCGCAAAACGGCGCGAGTGATAAACTGCGCAAAACGGTGCGATGCGCAAAACGGCGCAAGAGATAAACTGCGCAAAATCGTACGATGCGCAAAAAGGCGCCAGTGATAAACTGCGCAAAACTGTGCGATGCGCAAAACGGCGCGAGTGATGAACTGCGCAAAACGGTGCGATGTGCAAAACGGCGCGAGTGATCAACTGCGCAAAACAGTGCGATGCACAAAAGCGCGCGAGTGATAATCTGCCGAAAACAGTGCGATGCGTAAAACGGCGCGAGTGATAAATTGCGCAAAACAGTGCGACGCGCAAAACGGCGCGAGTGATAAACTGCGTAAAACAGTGCGATGCGCACAACAGCGTGAGTGATAAACTGCCAAAAATAGTGCGATGCGCAAAACGGCGCGAGTGATAAACTGCGCAAAATAGTGCGATGCGCAAAACGGCGCGACTGATGAACTGCGCAAAACGGCGCGATTGATCAACTGCACAAAACAGTGGGATGCGCAAAACGGCGCGAGTGATAAACTGCGCAAAACGGTGCGATGCACAAAACGGCACGAGTGATAAACTGCATAAAACAGTGCGATGCGCAGAACTTCGGGAGTGATAAACTGCACAAAACAGTGCACTGCGCAAAATCGCGCGAGTGATAATCGGCGCAAAACAGTTCGATGCACAAAACGGCGCGAGTGATAAACTGCGCAAAACAGTGAGATGCGCAAATCGGTGCGAGTGATAAACTGTGGAAAACGGTGCAATGCGCAAAACGGCGTGAGTGATAAACTGCGCAAAACAGTGCGATGCGCCAAAAGGCGCGAGTGTTAAACTGCGGAAAATAGTGCGATGCGCAAAACCGCGCGAGTGATAAACTGCGCAAGACAGTGCGATGTGCCAAACGGCGCGAGTGTTAAACTGCGCAAAACCGCGCGAGTGATAAACTGCGCAAGACAGTGCGATGTGCCAAACGGCGCGAGTGTTAAACTGCGCAAAACAGTGCGATGCGCAAAACGGCACGAGTGATAAACTGCGCAAAACGGCGTGAGTGATAAACTGCGCAAAATGGTGCGATGCGCAAAACCGCGCGAGTGATAAACTACGTAGAACAGCACCATGCGCAAAATAGCGCGAGTGATAAACTGCGGAAAACAGTGAGATGCGCAAAACAGCGCGAGTGATATACTCCGCAAAATAGTGCAATGCGCAAAACAGCGCAAGTGATAAACTGCGCAAAACAGTGCAATGCGCACAACGTCGCGAGTGATAAACTGCGCAAAACAGTGCGATGCGCAAAATGGCGCGAGTGATAAACTACGCAAAACAGTGCAATGCGCAAAACAGCGCGAGTGATAAACAGCGCAAAACAGTGCAATGCGCACAACGTCGCGAGCGATAAACTGCGTAAAACAGTGCGATCCGCAAAACGGAGCGAGTGATAAACTGCGCAAAACAGTGCGATGCGCAAATGCGCGCGAGTGATAATCTGCCGAAAACAGCGCGATGTGCAAAACGGGGCGAGTGATAAACTGCGTAAAACGGCGCGAGTGATAAACTGTGCAAAACCGTGCGATGCGCAAAACGGCGCGAGTGATAAACTGCGCAAAACAATGCGATGCGCCAAAAGGCACAAGTGTTAAACTGCACAAAACAGTGCGATGCGCAAAACGGCGCGAGTGAGAAACTGCACAAAGCAGTGCGATACGCAAAATGGTGCGATGCGCAAAGCGGCGCGAGTGACAAACTGCGCAAAACGGTGCGATTCGCAAAACGGCGCGAGAGATAAACTGTGCAAAACCGTACGATGCGCAAAAAGGAGCCAGTGATAAACTGCACAAAACCGTGCGATGCGCAAAACGGCGTGAGTGATGAACTGCGCAAAACGGTGCGAGGCGCAAAACGGCGAGAGTGATGAACTGCGCAAAACAGTGCGATGCGCAAAAGCGCGCGAGTGATAATCTGCCAAAAATAGTGCGATGCGCAAAACGGCGCGAGTGATAAACTACGCAAAATCGTGCGATGCGCAAAACGGCGCGATTGATCAACTGCGCAAAACAGTACGATGCGCAAAACGGCGCGAGTGATAAATTGCGCAAAACGGTGCGATGCGCAAAACGGTGCGAGTGATAAACTGCACAAAATGGTGCGATGCGTAAAACGACGCGAGTGACAAACTGTGCAAAACCGTGCGATGCGCAAAACGGCGGGAGTGATAAACTGTGCCAAACAGTGCGATGCGCAAAATCGCGCGAGTGATAATCTGCGAAAAACAGTGCGATGCAAAAAACGGCGCGAGAGATAAACTACGCAAAACAGTGAGATGCGCAAAACGGCACGAGTGATAAACTGCGCAAAACGGTGCAATGCGCAAAACGACGCGAGTGATAAACTGCGCAAAACAATGCGATGCGCCAAAAGGCGCGAGTGTTAAATTGCGAAAAATAGTGCGATGTGAAAAACAGTGCGATGTGCAAAACCGCACGAGTCATAAACTGCGCAAGACAGTGCGATGTGCCAAACGGCGCGAGTGTTAAACTGCGCAAAAACCGCGCGAGTGATAAACTGCGCAAGACAGTGCGATGTGCCAAACGGCGCGAGTGTTAAACTGCGCAAAACAGTGCAATGCGCAAAACAGCGCGAGTGATAAACTGCGCAAAATAGTGAGATGCGCAAAACAGCGCGAGTGATAAACTACGCAAAACAGTGCAATGCGCAAAACAGCGCGAGTGATAAACTGCGCAAAACAGTGCAATGCGCACAACGTCGCGAGCGATAAACTGCGCAAAACAGTGCGATCCGCAAAACGGCGCGAGTGATAAACTGCGCAAAACAGTGCGATGCGCAAAAGCGCACGAGTGATAATCTGTCGAAAACCGTGCGATGCGCAAAATGGGGCGAGTGATAAACTGCGCAAAACGGTGCGATGCGCAAAACGGCGCCAGTGATAAACTGCGCAAAACCGTGCGATGTGCAAAACGGCGCGAGTGATAGAGCGCAAAACAGTGCGATGCCCCAAAAGGCACGAGTGTTGAACTGCGCAAAACAGTGCGATGCGCAAAACGGCACGAGTGACAAACTGCGCAAAACAGTGCGATGCGCAAAACGGCACGAGTGACAAACTGCGCAAAACGGTGCGATGCGCAAAATGGCGCGAGTGACAAACTGCGCAAAACGGTGCGAGAGATAAACTGCGCAAAACCGTACGATGTGCAAAAAGGCGCCAGTGATAAACTGCGCAAAACCGTGCATTGCGCAACACGGCGCAAGTGATGAACTGCGCAAAACGGCGCGATGCACAAAACGGCGCGAGTGATAAACTGCGCAAAACAGTGCGATGCGCTAAAGTGCGCGAGTGATAATCTGCAAAAAACAGTGCGATGCACAAAACGGCGCGAGTGATAAATTGCGGAAAACAGTGCGACGCACAAAGCGACGCGAGTGATAAACTGCACAACACAGGGCAATGCGCACAACCGCGCGAGTGATAAACTGCCGAAAATAGTGCGATGCGCAAAACGGCGCGAGTGATAAACTGCGCAAGACAGTGCGATGCGCAAAACGGCGCGAGTGATGAACTGTGCAAAACGGTGCGATGCGCAAAATGGCGCGAGTGATCAACTGCGCAAAACAGTGCGATGCGCAAAAGCGCGCGAGTTATAATTTGCCGAAAACAGTGCGACGCACAAAACGGCGCGAGTGATAAACTGCGCAAAACAGTTCGATGCGCACAACAGCGCGAGTGATAAGCTGCCGAAAATAGTGCGATGCGCAAAACGGCGCGAGTGATAAATTGCGCAAGACAGTGCGATGCGCAAAACGGCGCGACTGATGAACTGCGCAACACCGTGCGATGCGCAAAACGGCGCGATTGATCAACTGTGCAAAACAGTGCGATGCGCAAAACGGCGCGAGTGATAAACTGCGCAAAATGGTGCGATGCGCAAAACGGCGCGAGTGATAAACTGCGCAAAAGGGTGCGATACGCAAAACGGCGCGAGTGATAAACTGCGCAAAAGGGGCGATGGGCAAAACGGCGCGAGTGATAAACTGCGCAAAACGGCGGGAGTGATAAACTGCGCAAAACAGTGCGATGCGTAAAATCGCGCGAGTGATAAACTGCGCAAAACTGTGCGATGCGCAAAACGGCGCGAGTGATAAACTGTGCAAAACAGTGAGATGCGCAAAACGGCGCGAGTGATAAACTGCGCAAAAGGGTGCAATGCGCAAAATGGCGTGAGTGATAAATTGCGCCAAACGGCGCGAGTGTTAAACTGCGGAAAATAGTGCGATGCGCAAAACAATGCGATGCGCAAAACCGCGCGAGTGATAAACTGCGCAAGACAGTGCGTTGTGCCAAACGGCGTGAGTGTTAAACTGCGGAAAATAGTGTGATGCGCAAAACGGCGCGAGTGATAAACTACGCAAGACAGTGCGATGCGCAAAACGGTGCGAGTGATAAACTGCGCAACACGGTGCGATGTGCAAAACGGTGCGAGTGATAAACTGCGCAAAAGGGTACGATATGCAAAACGGCGCGAGTGATAAACTGCGCAAAACGGTGCGATGCGCAAAACGGCGCGAGTGACAAACTGCGCAAAACGGTGCGATGCGCAAAACGGCGCGAGTGACAAACTGCGCAAAACCGTGCGATGCGCAAAACGGCGGGAGTGAAAAACTGCGCAAAATAGTGCGATGCGCAAAATCGCGCGAGTGATAATCTGCGCAAAATAGTGAGATGCGGAAAACGGCGCGAGTGATAAACTGCGCAAAACAGTGAGATGCGCAAAACGGCGCGAGTGATAAACTGCGCAAAACGGTGCAATGCGCAAAACGGCGTGAGTGATAAACTACGCAAAACAGTGCGATGCGCCAAAAGGCGCGAGTGTTAAATTGCGAAAAATAGTGCGATACGCAAAACAGTGCGATGCGCAAAACCGCGCTAGTGATAAACTGCGCAGGACAGTGCAATGTGCCGAATGGCGTGAGTGTTAAACTGCGCAAAAACCGCGCGAGTGATAAACTGCGCAAGACAGTGCGATGTGCCAAACGGCGAGAGTGATAAACTGCGCAAACAGTGCGATGCGCCAAACGGCGCGAGTGTTAAACTGCGCAAAATAGTGCGATGCGCAAAACAGCGCGAGTGATAAACTGCGCAAAACAATGCGGTGCGCAAAACGGCGCGAGTGATAAACTGCGCAAAACGGCACGAGTGATAAACTGCGAAAAACTGTGCGACGTGCAAAAATGGCGCGAGTGATAAACTGCGCAAAACAGTGCGATGCGCAAAACGGCGCGAGTGATAAATTGCGTAAAACAGTGCGATGCGCAAAGCGGCGCGAGTGATAAACGGTGCAAAACGGTGCGATGCGCAAAACCGCGCGAGTGATAAACTGCGCAAAACAGCGCGAGTGATAAACTGCGCAAAATAGTGAGATGCGCAAAACAGCGCGAGTGATAAACTGCGCAAAACAGTGCGATGCGCACAACGGCGCGAGTGATAAACTGCGCAAAACAGTGCGATGCCCCAAAAGGCACGAGTGTTAAACTGCGCAAAACAGTGCGATGCGCAAAACGGCGCGAGTGAGAAACTGCGCAAAACAGTGCGATGCGCAAAACGGCACGAGTGACAAACTGCGCAAAACGGTGCGATGCGCAAAACGGCGCGAGTGACAAACTGCGCAAAACCGTACGATGCGCAAAAAGGCGCCAGTGATAAACTGCGCAAAACCGTGCGATGCGCAAAACGGCGCGAGTGATGAACTGCGCAAAACGGTGCGATGCGCAAAACGGCGCGAGTGATGAACTGTGCAAAACGGTGCGATGCGCAAAAGCGCGCGAGTGATAATCTGTCGAAAACAGTGCGATGCGCAAAACGGCGCGAGTGATAAATTGCGCAAAACAGTGCGACGCGCAAAACGGCGCGAGTGATAAACTGCGCAAAACAGTTCGATGCGCACAACAGCGCGAGTGATAAACTGCCGAAAATAGTGCGATGCGCAAAACGGCGCGAGTGATAAACTGCGCAAGACAGTGCGATGCGCAAAATAGCGCGAGTGATGAACTGCGCAAAACGGCGCGAGTGATAAACTGCGCAAAAGGGTGCGATGCGTAAAACGGCGCGAGTGATAAACTGCGCAAAAGGGTGCGATGCGCAAAACGGCGCGAGTGATAAACTGCGCAAAACGGTGCGATGCCTAAAACGGCGCGAGTGATAAACTGTGCAAAATTGTGCGATGCCCAAAACGGCGGGAGTGATAAACTGCGCAAAACAGTGCGATGCGCAAAATCGCACGAGTGATAATCTGCGCAAAACAGTGCGATGCGAAAAACGGCGCGAGTGATATACTGCGCAAAACAGTGAGATGCGCAAAACGGCGCGAGTGATAAACTGCGCAGAACGGTGCAATGCGCAAAGCGGCGTGAGTGATAAACTGCGCAAAACAGTGCGATGCGCCAAAAGGCGCGAGTGTGAAATTGTGGAAAATAGTGCGATGCGCAAAACCGCGCGAGTGATAAACTGCGCAAGACAGTGCGATGTTCCAAATGGCGCGAGTGTTAAACTGCGCAAAAACCGCGCAAGACAGTGCGATGTGCCAAACGGCGCGAATGTTAAAATGCGCAAAACAGTGCGATGCGCAAAACGGCGCGAGTGATAAACTGCACAAAACAGTGCGGTGCGCAAAACGGCATGAGTGATAAACTGTGCAAAACCGTGCGATGCGCCAAAAGGCGCGAGTGTTAAACTGCGCAAAATGGTGCGATGCACAAAACCACGCGAGTGATAAACTGCGCAAAACAGTGCGATGCGCCAAACGGCGCGAGTGTTAAACTGCGCAAAATAGTGCGATGCGCAAAACGGCGCGAGTGATAAACTGCGCAAAACGGCGCGAGTGATAAACTGCGCAAAACAGTGCGATGTGCAAAAATGGCGCGAGTGATAAACTGCGCAAAACAGTGCGATGCGCACAACAGCGCGAGTGATAAACTGCCGAAAACAGTGCGATGCGCAAAACGGCGCGAGTGATAAACTGCGCAAAACAGTGCGATGCGCAAAGCGGCGCGAGTGATAAACTGTGCAAAACGGTGCGATGCGCAAAACCGCGCGAGTGATAAACTGCGCAAAATAGTGAGATGCGCAAAACAGCGCGAGTGATAAACTACGCAAAACAGTGCAATGCGCAAAACAGCGCGAGTGATAAACTGCGCAAAACAGTGCAATGCGCACAACGTCGCGAGTGATAATACGCATAACAGTGCGGTGGCCAAAACGGCGCGAGTGATAAAGCGCAAAACAGTGCGATGCGCAAAAGCGCGCGGGTGATAATCTGCCGAAAACAGTGCGATGCGCAAAATGGGGTGAGTGGTAAACTGCGCAAAACGGTGCGATGCGATGCGCAAAACGGCGCGAGTGATAAACTGCGCAAAACAGTGCGATGCCCAAAAGCACGATGTTAAACTGCGCAAAACAGGGTGATGCCCAAAACGGCGCGAGTGATAAACTGCGCAAAACAGTGCGATGCGCAAAACGGCGCGAGTGACAAACTGCGCAAAACGGTGCGATGTGCAATACGGCGCGAGAGATAAACTGCGCAAAATCGTACGATGCGCAAAAAGGTGCCAGTGATAAACTGCGCAAAACTGTGCAATGCGCAACACGGCGCGAGTGATGAACTGCGCAAAACGGTGCGATGCACCAAACGACGCGAGTGATAAACTGCGCAAAACAATGCGATGCGCAAAAGCGCGCGAGTGATAATCTGCCAAAAATAGTGCGATGCGCAAAATGACGCGAGTGATAAATTACAGAAAACAGTGCGACGCGCAAAACGGCTCGAGTGATAAACTGCGCAAAACAGGGCGATGCGCACAACCGCGCGAGTGATAAACTGCCGAAAATAGTGCGATGCGCAAAACGGCGCGAGTGATGAACTGCGCAAAACCGTGCGATGCGCAAAACTGCGCGATTGATCAACTGCGCAAAACAGTGCGATGCGCAAAACTGCGCGAGTGATAAACTGCGCAAAACGGTGCGATGCGCAACACAGCGCGAGTGATAAACTGCGCAAAACAGTGCGAAGCGCAAAAGCGCGCGAGTGATAATCGGCCGAAAACAATGCGATGCGCAAAACGGGGCGAGTGATAAACTGTGCAAAACGGTGCGATGCACAAAACGGTGCGTGTGATAAACTGCACAAAATCGTGCGATGCGCAAAACGGTGCGAGTGATAAACTGCGCAAAACAGTGCGATGCGCCAAAAGGCACGAGTGTTAAACTGCGCAAAACAAGGCGATGCGCAAAACGACGCGAGTGATAAACTGCGCAAAACAGTGGGATGCGCAAAACGGCGCGAGTGACAAACTGCACAAAACGATGCGATGCGCAAAACGGCGCGAGAGATAAACTGCGCAAAACCGTACGATGTGCAAAAAGGCGCCAGTGATAAACTGTACAAAACCGTGCATTGCGCAACACGGCGCGAGTGATGAACTGCGCAAAACGGCGCGATGCACAAAACGGCGCAAGTGATAAACTGCGCAAAACCGTGCGATGCGCAAAAGCACGCGAGTGATAATCTGCAAAAAACAGTGCGATGCGCAAAACGGCGCGAGTGATAAACTGCGCAACACGGTGCGATGCGCAAAATGGCGCGAGTGATAAACTGCGCAAAAGGGTGCGATACGCAAAACGGCGCGAGTGATAAACTGCACAAAACGGTGCGATGCGCAAAATGGCGGGAGTGATAAACTGCGCAAAATAGTGCGATGCGCAAAATCGCGCAAGTGATAATCTGCGCAAAACAGTGCGATGTGCCAAACGGCGCGAGTGTTAAACTGCGCAAAATGGCGCGAGTGATAAACTGCGCAAAACAGTGCGCAACGCAAAAATGGCGCGACTGAGAAACTGCGCAAAACAGTGCGATGTGCAAAAATGGCGCGAGTGATAAGCTGCGCAAAATAGTGCGATGCGCACAACAGCGCGAGTGATAAACCGCCGTAAACAGTGCGATGCGCAAAACGGCGCGGGTGATAAACTGCACAAAACAGTGTGATGTGCAAAGCGGCGCGAGTGATAAACTGTGCAAAACGGGGGGATGCGCAAAACCGCGCGAGTGATAAACTGCGCAAAACCGCGCCATGCGCAAAACAGCACGAGTGATAAACTGCGCAAAATAGTGAGATGCGCAAAACAGCACGAGTGATAAACTACGCAAAACAGTGCAATGCGCAAAACAGCGCCAGTGATAAACTGCGCAAAACAGTGCGATCCGCAAAACGGCGCGAGTGATAAACTGCGCAAAACAGTGCGATACGCAAAGCGGCGCGAGTGATAAACTGTGCAAAATGGTGCGATGCGCAAAACCGCGCGAGTCATAAACTGCGCAAAACAGCGCGAGTGATAAACTACGCAAAACAGTGCAATGCGCAAAACAGCGTGAGTGATAAACTGCGCAAAACAGTGCAATGCGCACAACGTCGCGAGTGATAAACTGCGCATAACAGTGCGGTGGCCAAAACGGCGCAAGTGATAAACTGCGCAAAACAGTGCGATGCGCAAAAGCGCGCGAGTGATAATCTGCCGAAAACAGTGCGATGCGCAAAATGGGGTGAGTGATAGACTGCGCAAAACGGTGCGATGCGATGCGCAAAACGGCGCGAGTGATAAACTGTGCAAAACAGTGCGATGCGCCAAAAGGCACGAGTGTTAAACTGCGCAAAACAGGGCGATGCCCAAAACGGCGCGAGTGATAAACTGCGCAAAACTGTGCGATGCGCAAAACGGCGCGAGTGACAAACTGCGCAAAACGGTGCGATGCACAATACGGCGCGAGAGATAAACTCCGCAAAACCGTACGATGCGCAAAAAGGTGCCAGTGATAAACTGCGCAAAACTGTGCAATGCGCAACACGGCGCGAGTGATGAACTGCGCAAAACGGTGCGATGCACAAACGCGCGAGTGATAAACTGCGCAAAACAATGCGATGCGCAAAAGCGCGCGAGTGAGAATCTGCCAAAAATAGTGCGATGCGCAAAATGGCGCGAGTGATAAATTGCGGAAAACAGTGCGACGCGCAAAACGGCTCGAGTGATAAACTGCGCAAAACAGGGCGATGCGCACAACCGCGCGAGTGATAAACTGCCGAAAATAGTGCGATGCGCAAAACAACGCGAGTGATGAACTGCGCAAAACGGCGCGATTGATCAACTGCGTAAAACAGTGTGATGCGCAAAACGGCGCGAGTGATAAACTGCGCAAAACAATGCGATGCGCAAAAGCGCGCGAGTGATAATCTGCCAAAAATAGTGCGATGCGCAAAATGGCGCGAGTGATAAATTGCGGAAAACAGTGCGACGCGCAAAACGGCTCGAGTGATAAACTGCGCAAAACAGGGCGATGCGCACAACCGCGCGAGTGATAAACTGCCGAAAATAGTGCGATGCGCAAAACGGCGCGAGTGATGAACTGCGCAAAACCGTGCGATGCGCAAAACCGTGCGATGCGCAAAACGGCGCGAGTGATAAACTGCGCAAAACGGTGTGATGCGCAACACAGCGCGAGTGATAAACTGCGCAAAACAGTGCGATGCGCAAAAGCGCGCGAGTGATAATCTGCCGAAAACAGTGCGATGCGCAAAACGGGGCGAGTGATAAACTGTGCAAAACGGTGCGATGCGCAAAACGGTGCGTGTGATAAACTGCGCAAAATCGTGCGATGCGCAAAACGGCGCGAGTGATAAACTGCGCAAAACAGTGCGATGCGCCAAAAGGCACGAGTGTTAAACTGCGCAAAACAGGGCGATGCGCAAAACGGCGCGAGTGATAAACTGCGCAAAACAGTGCGATGCGCAAAACGGCGCGAGTGACAAACTGCACAAAACGATGCGATGCGCAAAACGGCGCGAGAGATAAACTGCGCAAAACCGTACGATGTGCAAAAAGGCGCCAGTGATAAACTGTGCAAAACCGTGCATTGCGCAACACGGCGCGAGTGATGAACTGCGCAAAACGGCGCGATGCACAAAACGGCGCAAGTGATAAACTGCGCAAAACCGTGCGATGCGCAAAAGCACGCGAGTGATAATCTGCAAAAAACAGTGCGATGCGCAAAACGGCGCGAGTGATAAATTACGGAAAACAGTGCGACACGCAAAACGACACGAGTGATAAACTGCACAAAACAGGGCAATGCGCACCACCGCGCGAGTGATAAACTGCCGAAAATAGTGCGATTTGCAAAACGGCGCGAGTGATAAACTGCGCAAGACAGTGCGATGCGCAAAACGGCGCGAGTGATGAACTGCGCCACACCGTGTGATGCGCAAAACGGCGCGATTGATCAACGGCGCAAAACAGTGCGATGCGCAAAACGGCGCGAGTGATAAACTGCGCAACACGGTGCGATGCGCAAAATGGCGCGAGTGATAAACTGCGCAAAAGGGTGCGATACGCAAAACGGCGCGAGTGATAAACTGCACAAAACGGTGCGATGCGCAAAATGGCGGGAGTGATAAACTGCGCAAAATAGTGCGATGCGCAAAATCGCGCAAGTGATAATCTGCGCAAAACAGTGCGATGTGCCAAACGGCGCGAGTGTTAAACTGCGCAAAATGGCGCGAGTGATAAACTGCGCAAAACAGTGCGCAACGCAAAAATGGCGCGACTGAGAAACTGCGCAAAACAGTGCGATGTGCAAAAATGGCGCGAGTGATAAGCTGCGCAAAATAGTGCGATGCGCACAACAGCGCGAGTGATAAACCGCCGTAAACAGTGCGATGCGCAAAACGGCGCGAGTGATAAACTGCACAAAACAGTGTGATGTGCAAAGCGGCGCGAGTGATAAACTGTGCAAAACGGGGGGATGCGCAAAACCGCGCGAGTGATAAACTACGCAAAACCGCGAAATGCGCAAAACAGCGCGAGTGATAAACTGCGCAAAATAGTGAGATGCGCAAAACAGCACGAGTGATAAACTATGCAAAACAGTGCAATGCGCAAAACAGCGCCAGTGACAAACTGCGCAAAACAGTGCAATGCACACCACGTCGCGAGCGATAAACTGCGCAAAACAGTGCGATCCGCAAAACGGCGCGAGTGATAAACTGTGCAAAATGGTGCGATGCGCAAAACCGCGCGAGTGATAAACTGCGCAAAATAGTGAGATGCGCAAAACAGTGCGAGTGATAAACTACGCAAAACAGTGCAATGCGCAAAACAGCGTGAGTGATAAACTGCGCAAAACTGTGCAATGCGCACAACGTCGCGACTGATAAACTGCGCATAACAGTGCGGTGGCCAAAACGGCGCGAGTGATAAACTGCGCAAAACAGTGCGATGCGCAAAAGCGCGCGAGTGATAATCTGCCGAAAATAGTGCGATGCGCAAAATGGGGTGAGTGATAAACTGCGCAAAACAGTGCGATGCGCCAAAAGGCACGAGTGTTAAACTGCGCAAAATAGGGCGATGCGCAAAACGGCGCGAGTGATAAACTGCGCAAAACAGTGCGATGCGCAAAACGGCGCGAGTGACAAACTGCGCAAAACGGTGCGATGCGCAATACGGCGCGAGAGATAAACTGCGCAAAACCGTACGATGCGCAAAAAGGTGCCAGTGATAAACTGCGCAAAACTGTGCAATGCGCAACACGGCGCGAGTGATGAACTGCGCAAAACGGTGCGATGCACAAAACGGCGCGAGTGATAAACTGCGCAAAACAATGCGATGCGCAAAAGCGCGCGAGTGATAATCTGCCAAAAATAGTGCGATGCGCAAAATGGCGCGAGTGATAAATTGCGGAAAACAGTGCGACGCGCAAAACGGCTCGAGTGATAAACTGCGCAAAACAGGGCGATGCGCACAACCGCGCGAGTGATAAACTGCCGAAAATAGTGCGATGCGCAAAACAGCGCGAGTGATGAACTGCGCAAAATCGTGCGATGCGCAAAACGGCGCGATTGATCAACTGCGCAAAACAGTGCGATGCGCAAAACAGTGCGATGCGCAAAACGGCGCGAGTGATAAACTGCGCAAAATGGTGCGATGCGCAACACAGCGCGAGTGATAAACCGCGCAAAACAGTGCGATGCGCAAAAGCGCGCGAGTGAAAATCGGCCGAAAACAGTGTGATGCGCAAAACGGGGCGAGTGATAAACTGTGCAAAACGGTGTGATGCGCAAAACGGTGCGTGTGATAAACTGTGCAAAATCGTGCGATGTGCAAAACGGTACGAGTGATAAACTGCGCAAAATGGCGCGAGTGATAAACTGCGCAAAATAGTGCGCAACGCAAAAATGGCGCGAGTGATAAACTGCGCAAAACAGTGCGATGTGCAAAAATGGCGCGAGTGATAAGCTGCGCAAAATAGTGCGATGCGCACAACAGCGCGAGTGATAAACTTCCGTAAACAGTGCGATGCGCAAAACGGCGCGAGTGATAAACTGCACAAAACAGTGTGATGTGCAAAGCGGCGCGAGTGATAAACTGTGTAAAACGGGGGGATGCGCAAAACCGCGCGAGTGATAAACTGCGTAAAACCGCGCCATGCGCAAAACAACGCGAGTGATAAACTGCGCAAAATAGTGCGATGCGCAAAACGGCGCGAGTGATAAACTGCGCAAAACAGTGCGCTGCGCAAAACGGCGCGAGTGATAAACTGCGCAAAACAGTGCGATGTACAAAAATGGCGCGAGCGATAAACTGCGCAAAATAGTGCGATGCGCAAAACGGCGCGAGTGATAAACTGCGCAAAACAGTGCGATGCGCAAAGCGGCGCGAGTGATAAACTGTGCAAAACGGTGCGATGCGCAAAACCGCGCGAGTGATAAACTGCGCAAAATAGTGAGATGCGCAAAACAGCGCGAGTGATAAACTACGCAAAACAGTGCAATGCGCAAAACAGCGCGAGTGATAAACTGCGCAAAACAGTGCAATGCGCACAACGTCGCGAGTGATAAACTGCGCATAACAGTGCGGTGGCCAAAACGGCGCGAGTGATAAACTGCGCAAAACAGTGCGATGCGCAAAAGCGCGCGGGTGATAATCTGCCGAAAACAGTGCGATGCGCAAAATGGGGTGAGTGGTAAACTGCGCAAAACGGTGCGATGCGATGCGCAAAACGGCGCGAGTGATAAACTGCGCAAAACAGTGCGATGCGCCAAAAGGCACGAGTGTTAAACTGCGCAAAACAGGGTGATGCCCAAAACGGCGCGAGTGATAAACTGCGCAAAACAGTGCGATGCGCAAAACGGCGCGAGTGACAAACTGCGTAAAACGTTGCGATGCGCAATACGGCGCGAGAGATAAACTGCGCAAAACTGTACGATGCGCAAAAAGGTGCCAGTGATAAATGCCGAAAACAGTGCGATGCGTAAAACGGCGCGAGTGATCAACTGCGCAAAACAGTGCGATGCGCAAAGTGGAGCGAGTGATAAACTGTGCAAAATGGTGCGATGCGCAAAACGGCGCGAGTGATAACTGCGCAAAACGGCGCGAGTGATAAACTGCGCAAAACAGTGCGCAACGCAAAACGGCGCGAGTGATAAACTGCGCAAAACAGTGCGATGTGCAAAAATGGCGCGAGTGATAAACTGCGCAAGACAGTGCGATGCGCACAACAGCGCGAGTGATAAACTGCCGTAAACAGTGCGATGCGCAAAACGGCGCGAGTGATAAACTGCACAAAACAGTGCGATGCGCAAAGCGGCGCGAGTGATAAACTGTGCAAAACGGGGCGATGCGCAAAACCGCGCGAGTGATAAACTGCGCAAAACCGCGCCATGCGCAAAACAGCGCGAGTGATAAACTGCGCAAAATAGTGAGATGCGCAAAACAGCAGGAGTGATAAACTACGCAAAATAGTGCAATGCGCAAAACAGCGCGAGTGATAAACTGCGCAAAACAGTGCAATGCACACAACGTCGCGAGCGATAAACTGCGCAAAACAGTGCGATCCGCAAAACGGCGCGAGTGATAAACTGCGCAAAACAGTGCGATGCGCAAAGCGGCGCGAGTGATAAACTGTGCAAAATGGTGCGATGCGCAAAACCGCGCGAGTGATAAACTGCGCAAAATAGTGAGATGCGCAAAACAGCGCTAGTGATAAACTACGCAAAACAGTGCAATGCGCAAAACAGCGCGAGTGATAAACTGCGCAAAACAGTGCAATGCGCACAACGTCGTGAGTGATAAACTGCGCATAACAGTGCGGTGGCCAAAACGGCGCGAGTGATAAACTGCGCAAAACAGTGCGATGCGCAAAAGCGCGCGAGTGATAATCTGCCGAAAACAGTGCGATGCGCAAAATGGGGGGAGTGATAAAACTGCGCAAAACGGTGCGATGCGATGCGCAAAACGGCGCGAGTGATAAACTGCGCAAAACAGTGCGATGCGCCAAAAGGCACGAGTGTTAAACTGCGCAAAACAGGGCGATGCCCAAAACGGCGCGAGTGATAAACTGCGCAAAACAGTGCGATGCGCAAAACGGCGCGAGTGACAAACTGCGTAAAACGTTGCGATGCGCAATACGGCGCGAGAGATAAACTGCGCAAAACTGTACGATGCGCAAAAAGGTGCCAGTGATAAACTGCCGAAAACAGTGCGATGCGTAAAACGGCGCGAGTGATCAACTGCGCAAAACAGTGCGATGCGCAAAGTGGAGCGAGTGATAAACTGTGCAAAATGGTGCGATGCGCAAAACGGCGCGAGTGATAAACTGCGCAAAATAGTGAGTTGCGCAAAACAGCGCGGGTGATAAACTATGCAAAACAGTGCAATGCGCAAAACAGCGCGACTGATAAACTGCGCAAAACAGTGCAATGCGCACAACGTCGCGAGTGATAAACTGTGCAAAACAGTGCGATCTGCAACACGGCGCGAGTGATAACCTGCGCAAAACAGTGCGATGCGCAAAAGCGCGCGGGTGATAATCTGCTGAAAACAGTGCGATGCGCAAAACGGGGCGAGTGATAAACTGCGCAAAACGGTGCAATGCGCAAAACGGTGCAAGTGATAAACTGCGCAAAATGGTGCAAGTGATAAACTGCGCAAAACAGTGCGATGCGCCAAAAGGCACGAGTGTTAAACTGCGCAAAACAGTGCGACGCGCAAAACGGCGCGAGTGATAAACTGCACAAAACGGTGTGTGTCTGGTTTTGCCTCAGGACCTCCGAACTTGACCGTTTTGTGTCTGGTTTTGCACCAAACACTTGTGTTTTGCCTTGGAGGGGCAGGGAATGCCTTTTGAGGCATCCCCACACACCACCGGCAGTGGCTAGAGGCCACCGGATGGTTGGTGTTGCCATCGGCACTATATTGTGCCGGTCGGCACTCTTTTGTGCCGGTCGGCAGTCAATTTTGTCAAAATGACAATTTTGCCCTGCTGACTACTGTTCAGTTGCTTTTTGAGATATTTTGAAGCAGCTGTATAGCATTTGTTTCTCCTCCATACACGTGTATGGAGGGATGAGCTCCTTGGTGACTTAACTTGTAAGTTTGGTTGCCTATAAGAGAACCCTTCCTTCTCTTGGATCAAGGGTTGAAAAGTTAGACATTTTTAGAGAGAAAAGACAGAGAAGAAGCTCTGGTTTTAGGGTTTGAATTCTATACCTATTCTATCTCTCTTTTGCTCTCTTGTTTTGCACACTAGGTGTTTGTGTCTCATTTTTGCACATCAACACCTAGTGTTTCACCTTTCCTTGGCTACTGAGGTTCCAAGAGGTTGTTCTTGGTGTTTTTGGCTGGATTAGAGCTTAAGGAAGCAACAACATCAACACTTGTGAAGAAGGTCAACAAGGGTGAGAAACTTACTTTATTTACCCCATTCTTGCACTCCATTTTTACCTATCTTTGAACTGTTTTTGTGCTTGGTGTTTAATACAAAAAGTTCTGTTTTTTAGTTCTCTTGATAGTTTATTAAGGGTGCTTTGTGCTTTGGGGAGGTTTGACCACCCTTAGGCCTTGAAAAGGGCTCATTTTGTGCTATTTTGTGAGAGCTCCGGGATTTTGGTGTTGGGGTCTCTTCACCACTGAAATCTTGAGGGATTTCAGTGGTGAAGATGATGCCTTGAAGTCCCAAGAAGGAGAGGGTCATCCCCTCTCCTTGTTGTCCTTGAAAAGGACCTATTTTGCCTCTTGAGGGACCCCCATGTTTGGTTGTTTGTTGGTTATGCCATGGCTGTATTTTGTGCTCATATTGCCATATTATAACTTTGTATTAAGTTGGTTTTGGTCCCTTATGCATGCTCAGCATAGTTGCCATGTAATGCCTTGTATTGCCTTAACATGCCTTAGGTTGTTAGCCCTAATTTGAGCATGCTTTAGGCTTAGATTCATGAAGATTTTGTGCTTATCTTGACATGTTTTAGGTCTGTCCATAAGTGTTTGGGTTGGTCTTGGCATGCTTAGTATAGCCTCTTTGCATTTTAGGCTTGCTAGCCTTGAGCATGAATGTGTAGCATGCCTTGTTTGCATCATTTCAATGGTTTGAGACCATTTGCCATGTTATTTCAGTCCATTTAACATGCTTATATGTTTGCATTGCATGCCTCTTTGACGTTTCAAGAGCTCATGTTGTATGTTCCTTGGGAGTGCATGTGTGCATGACTTTTAATTTAAACCATATAGATGCCATCTAAGTGGTCATTTGGGCTTGCTTTGGTGTGCTAAAAATCTGTTTTTAGTTGCTTAAGTCTTGCCATGTTTAGTCTCGTCAAATGTAGTTCAATACTCCTTTGGCTTGCTTTGAATACTTGGCCCCTTTTGCATGCATTTGCATGTCTTGTTTAACATGATTTGGCATCATTTTGTAGCATGATTTTAGGGCTCATGTTGCATGCTAATTGTCCATGAAATCTCTTTTCAAACGTGCTTGAATGTTGCTTGTTTTATGCTTAAGGCTTGGACCATAACATGTGTATGTGTGCATGTGTGTTTAGCCTCCATTTTTGGGCATTTTGACTACTGATTTTGGGCCTATTTGGAATGGCCTAAGTCATGTTTAAGTCCACCCCATTGTTTGGTTTATATGTTTGTCTTGTAGGTGTGCTTGCATATTAACATCCTTACGTTACATTGGCATGATTGCATACTAGTTGACATGTCTAGGATTGCATCACATAAACATGCATGCTCTACCTCTTGACCAAGTCATGATAGAGGCTTAGCACCCTTGTGTGTTTGTTTGGTTTGCATGCATTTGAAATAGAAGTTGCACATTTGGTTCTTTGGGCCATCATGCATGGAAATGCATGATTGGTGGCCCGAGAATCGAGGCACATGCCCCTTTGAGTCACAAATATGATAAGGGGCATGATTCGTGCACACATTGCTGGAATTACATTGCCATGCAAGTTTTTGCCCTCTGCTGCTGTGAGTTGCAGGTTCTGCAGACATTCAGTGCCGGCCGGCAGTATTTAGTGCCGACCGGCAGTCTATTGATCGCCGATGGATTAATTTTGTGCCGGTGGCCACATACTTCAGTCGGTGGTGTTTCTTCTCAGCCGGTGGTATCCCCCAATGCCTTGGGAAGTAGTTCTGAGACTTTGGAAGTTTTCAGAAAGGCAGAGCAGGGAAAACAGAGGCAGGCTAGGCATGGCAGTGCGATTCCGAGCAAGTTCCGAGCATGCACTGCGTTTAGCCCTCATCTCGAGGCGGTTTACTGCTTTAATTAGATTAATTAATTTATTTGATTAATTTAGTTGGACTGTAATATTTTAATTAGTTTGCGTAGCTAATTAATCTGTATATTCCTTTTGGTCCCTCCGAGCGAGGGCGTATTTGTAATAAGGGTGGGTGAGTGGTCTGTATGTCTTCCAACCCCCACTTCTTTCTTCCCTTTTATTTACCTGCTTATGATGGTAGATTAGGGCACGTCTATTTTAGCATACCGTATGCAATGCATGCGTGCATCCATGCATTTGTCTAAACATGCACCGGGCTCGGTATATCATACAAACTGCATCATACTTTCAATTCCAAATTGAATACGTGATAGTTGTAGCATTTCACATGCCATGTCTAGGATAGCCGAGCCTACTCTAAACTGCATCTTTGCATGTGTTGCATTAGCCACTTAACATGAACTAGGACATGCATGATTGCTAACCAGTTTATTGTTTTGGCACGGAGTACGATGTAAGTATCTACGCTTTAGCATACCACATGCGTGTGAATGTTGCCATGACAGTATGCTTACCATGCGGCTAAGTGCTTATGTGAGATAAACTGTTTGAATGCCTGTGGGTGGAGGTTGGATTGATTGAGTTGGAATAACTCATTGAAATCCGTATTTTAGCCTACTTGCGAGTAGCAAAACCCGAAACGCTTTCAAAACAAACGGATATGCAATGATTATTTCCGAATTAGGCAACCTAGTCTATACTTGTTCGCTGTGCGCATAACGTAGTGAATCTAGGCTAATAACCGGTATAAGAGCATGTAATGTTTTCAAAATCGGATATCACGGTTAGTAGAGGCTGGTCTTCGAACCGGGCGAAAGGGGGTGCTCATAGCTGACCTTCCCCGATCGTAGCCAAGCTCCCGAGCCAAGACATTTGGTGATGACGGACACGTGGCCTTCGGCACCGAGTCAGGGTTTCCTAAATCCCCCCATTAAAAAATATTTAGGTGGCGACTCTGTAATCTGGCAAAGCAGTCCATGTTTGGCACTACTTTTCAAAAAATCTGTTTTTCTTCAAAACGATTTGCCAGAGTTGGACTCTTTGGTTCAAGGTTTAGAACCGCAACACAAAAGGAGAGTCCGAGCTGTAGCGAGGTCCCCCGCGGGCTTGTTACAGTTTCTGGCGATCTCTGCTGGGGAGTTAGAGAGCTTGACTCGAACTCGTGATATCCTGTTTTGACTACGTTTATGTGTTTCTTTGCATTGCATGTGCATTGGTGCGCCTAGGACACCGTGTTGGCCATCTGCTATTCCTGAGCGGTTTGCTGGAGGCTGACCGGTTGCGGGCTCTGCCAGTATGGGAACACAAACCCCGGTTTTGCTGGGGCACCCTTTTCGACCATTCAACCTAGTGCATATTCGGATCCATAGTGACCATTCCAAATTAGGACAGGTTGCTCACCCGATATTAGGTTGTTTGAAACCGCTGTGTGCGTAGTGAAACCCTAGCTCCTGACAAAATAGGACAGGGAAAACCTACCCCAACATAGGGGTGTATTGGCTCTCTTTTACCTGTTATGTGCTTTTAGAATGTATCTCTGCAGGGAACGCACATATCAGTTTGCAAAGTTTGAGCATCAGGCCCGAGGGCATTAGTATCAGTGTTGTTATGAATCAGTTATGTCTGCGAGTATCAGTTCAGTTTTGAATAGTGATTCTGGGGAACAGTGTTCAGTAGCAGAGTGCAGTTGCTCGACTACACCCGTGTTTGATCTGTTTGGGGCTGAAATGCTGCTTGTTTTTCCGTTTCAGTTCAGAGATTCAGAGAATTGATCCAGAACAGTTAGTGTCTTCTCCTTGCTGAGGCAGGACTTAGCATGACGCAGAATTCAGAAGAGATCGTGGTCATGACGGCCGCGTTGGATCAAGGAATCACCCTACACAGTGAGACTACTGTTGACATGCCGCATCCGCCCAGATCGCCGGCCGCGCACCTAGTTTGGGCTCCTCAGCTATATCAGGCTCGCGAGCCTACTACATTTGAACTAATGGGGATGATAGGCGATCTTCAAAGATCCGTGGCAGATCTCGCCTATGGAATGTCAGCTTCACCGCCAGCCGCACCATATGCCGGAGGCTTTGTACCCCAAGAGCCCCCGCTATTGGGGCGAATAGTAATTGAACTCAGCCAACCGGAGATGACCTCCACCTATGGCAACGACGCGTCAACCCAAATTCTAGATCAGGCTGAGGCCGGAGACAACGGCAAGATGAAGACAGATGCCGACCCTATCGAACAACTGCTGTGGGCAGTAGAGGCTTTGAAAGCCGGGGGAATGAACAAGCAACAAATATCCGCAGTTATGTCAAAAGCTGTGGAGGATGCTTTCCCCACTCCGCCTGAGGGCAGTTCCAGTCAATCAGAGAACCGGGACAGGCCCCGTCATGCCAAAACAGTCCTTTCCCCTCCCAGCCCTGCATCCGGAAAGGATCAGAAACCCAAGGCCGCACCCGCCGATCCGTTTGCTAGTGCATCTAGCAAGAGTGCTCAGGCTCCAAAGTACCTGCCCCGAGGGCGCAGGGTCTTCCATGCTCTTTACATGCCATTATCCAAGGCACTTCAAATCCTTGCGAGAGGGGACACCTTAAACCCTTGGAGCCTCGCCTCTCCGAAGAATCTCCCTGCCACACATGATGCTGCTCTGTACTGTGCGTACCACCAGCAGACAGGCCATGCTACCGACAATTGTTTCCGCCTCCGGCACGAGGTACAAGATTTGATTGACAACGAGGTTATCCTCCCGCCTACCTCAGCAAAGTCCGTCACTACCCAGTTGTTGGATTTTGAGGATACAGATACTGCGAGTATGTAATCAGAAGGTGAACTGCCTGTGGGCAATGCTTGGCGCATTTTTGGATGTGGCGTTTGGCACGCATTTTTGGGCATCTGTTAAATGTTAATTTTCGTAAATTCTGACTTGGGTGTCGAGTCAGTCTTCTGTTTTGTCTTGAGCCTGTCTCATTGTTTTGAGTCAGTCCTTTTGCTTAAGGGTCTGTCTAATTGTAATGAGTCAGTCCCTCTTGTATAGAATACCAGGTGATTTCGGGTTGTTCCCTCAAACACCGTTTTGTCTTATAAATAGTTGTTTTTGCTTTTTTGAGTTTGTTTCTGCCGAGGAACCAGTTATGCCAACAAATCTGAATGAAACGGCTATGGCTATCACGTTCCGTATTTGTTGCTGTTCGAATCAACCGTGCCAGAGAATGTGAATGGAACGACAGTGCGTACCGCCTGCTCTCTTGTGCCTTGAACATCGTTGTGATAACCTGAGTTTTTCATAAAAACCCTTTTTCAAACGCTGCGGTGATAAAAACAAAGAGGAAGGAATTCCTCGGGTTTTGCAAAATTTTGACCATTTTGAGAGAAAGAGAGGCATGTTAAGCTTTTAATGAATGAAATCATGCCTGTCAGCGTGAGTACTGAGAAGGATCCTGGCTTGGTCCAGATTGGTTCCACACTTTCTTCAGCGCGAGCGATTTGTCGCTTTCTTAAAAACTTTCAAAAACGAAATGTTTTGCGCAGCCTTGCAAAGACCGGTGTGGAACCGCTCTTGAGATTGTGCAGCCCAGGATCCCTCTCGGTCTCAGGATTCAATTTATCTATTTCAAACCTGGAATCCGTTCAAAACATTCAACAGTGCCATGAAACGCCTGTGTGGCCCATTTTGAAGCAGCCCTCGAGCAAGAGGCATCAAAGCCAGATCGAGGAGATCAGATCCCACCAGGCAAGGCTCATGAAGCAACCGTGATGGATTCTTCTGCAAATCAACACCACAGTCACTCTCTCGGATACAGAGAAGCTTCAATCTCAAAACCATTTGGCATGGGCTTGCTACACTTTTTACCCTTTGAGAGGCTCGCTGGGCTAAAAACCCGGAAGGGCGGTCCAGGCAAAAGTTAGAGCAAAGAAAAGAAAAGACAAAAAAGAAAAATACAAAAAGAAGCAAAAAAAGAAAAGAAAAGAACAAACAATAAGCAAAAAAAATGAAAATACGAAAGAAAAGAAAAGAAGAAAAGAAAAAGAAAAAGAAAAACATAGCTCGCAAGGTCGAAAACCCGCATTGGGCGCCTTGGCAAAAGTTAGAGCCTAAACAGTGAAGGTTAAAATACCCGAGTTTACCTTAACCGGAACTACGTAAGGCTTGATTCCCATGTTTGGGATACGTAGGCAACTTCATCTTGAAGTCCAGCCCCCAATGCTTCCATAGCGTCTCAGTCCATGTCATGGTTTTGATCACTTTCGCCTCCTCTGAATCCAACGTCTCTATCGCAGCAACTGGGAACTACGTGATCAACTTCCTCTTGACGTCCAACCACCAACACCTTCCAGGTGACTACGTCCATATATTGATTCAAACCGTCTTTGTCTCCTCCGCGTCCGAGGGTCTGATCGTCGTCAACAAGGACTGGCTTACAATGTGCCGCGGCATCATCCAAACAAGGGGAAACTTTCCGTTGCCATGCATTGCCATAAGTTGCCCTGAGTTACCGTCCAAACCAGGGGCAACTTTCCGTTGCCTTGTCCCCCTTAAGCCAGGGGCAATTTTCCATTGCCTGTGATCCGAGGTTGCATATCTCGAGGGTAAGTTCCGCGCTCGTCGAGCGTTCACTGTTTGCAAAAGTAGTTTTTGAAAATTTTCACTGAGGTTGACTTATTTTCTCGAAAACTATTTCGTTTTTCAAAATTGGACCACGTTTGGACCCAAAAGGAGAATTTTCAGTGCTCACAGCCTGATTCGCATGATTTTCAAATCAAAAATCGAATAAGTGTGTTAATCCAACTCTTATTTTGGTCAAAACTTGTTTTAGGAAGAAAACAAAAAAATGGTCAAAGTTACGAACTAGGGGCACAGTTGAGTCAGGTCTCCTGCCTTTCCCCCGTCAACATACTCGCCGGAAAGGCGCTCCATTCGTCAGAAGAAATAGCCGTGAGCTAACAGTGCTGGATGTGAACCTGCAACTTCCTATTCATCCATCAATCACCCTGGGGAGGGATGAAAAATGAGAGAATAAAGAATAGAGAGGAGTAAGTTGAGAGAAAAGTAAGAAAAGGGTTTTGAGAGAAAAACCGAGCCTGAGGGCCGAGTGATGTGAGTATCACAAATCAGAAAGGGTGGGATATAATACCCGGAGGAATTGGCTCCTCGAGATTTGAGGTCTCTCCTTGTGTAAACATGTCCGTGAGTCGTGTCTTTTGATTTGTCGGTTTCGGCTTTGGCTTTGAGTCTTTTCCGAGTGTGTCTCGTTGTGTTTAGGTCGTGTGCCTTTTGTTTCTCTGTTTGAGTCTGTCTCGTTGTGTTCTGTGGTAGGCTCGATACCCTGGTTGAAAACCCTTCTTTATTTCAAAAAATCGTTTGTGCTCAGGATGCTGTGCCATTCTCTACATTCGTGCGAAGCAAGAGAAGAAAAGGAAATTTGGGACACCCGGGTGTGTTTCAACTTCAACCATTTCAGTTTTCTGAGCTGTATGCAGATCAATCCCCAGTAGAGTATGGGCTGTATTTAGTTCAAGCAGTGGTTTGTATGAGTTGTTTGCTGTTAGTTGGTTGGTTATCCGATTATCATAGTGCAAATGCTCAAATTTCAGACAACAGATCAATATCATTTACATTTGAGGTGTAATATGATGCAATGCAATGCAAGGTATGAAATATACACAAATGTAAACACTTTTTCAGACAAAAAGTTTGTTTCATTTCATATCATCTTTTCAAGTACATAAGTTTTGGAAACAAAATCTGCCTGAGGCAGTACAAAGTACCCTAACTACTGACAAAAGGGGAAAATGAAAAGAAACAAAAAAAACGGCAAAGATCTGTATCCAATGTCAAAATGGCTCTGGGGCCGTCAATCTGTCCTGGTCCTCTTCCTGGACGAAGGTCCAGGAGCGTTATCAACAGAGGCATCACTAGGGGCATCACCGTCTGAGCTCGAGTCCGAGCCATCATCAGTCTCCTCCGCCTCTGTCTCTGCCTCAGACTCATCATCCGGAACCGGAGCCCGCGAGCTGCTCCCGATATGAGGGCGCCCCCCTCTGGTGCAGGGATATGCTCTGCCATCCCGAGTAGAAATGGGAGGTCCAGCTGGAGCGCCGCCCACCGGAGGAATCTGGAAGGGAGGCTGAAAAAGCATGAAAGGTGAACACATCAGAATACTGAGAATACTGAGAGCAGTTTATCAGTGCAGAATGCAGTGTATGAGTACAGTACAGAATGCCGTGAGCAGTGAATCAGTACAGAATGCAGTGTATGAGTACAGTGTGTGAATACTGAGAGCAGTTTATCAGTGTATGTGAATGCCGTGAACAGTGAATCAGTGCAGAATGCAGTGTATGAGTACAGTGTATCAGTTGCCGTGAGCAGTTTATCAGATGTTGTGTTATGCATCGGATTATGTAAAGCAGTTTGTGTATGGTTTGAGGCCGTGGTTAGAAAGAACATACCGGAATGCTGTAGAGGGCTAAGAGGTCGAATGTCCGCTGTAGCATCCCCATCAGGGAGGCATTCATCTCCAATGACTGCCGGGTGTACTCAGAAGACGCCTGCAAAAGTATCAGATGCATCAATATTCTGTGGAATATCAAATAAACTGAAATGAAATAACAGTGCAAGACGAAGAATGCAGTAACACATACCGGAGGCAAGTCGGGGACACCGACAAACTCGTGGTCAGCTGGTGGAGGAGCAAAGGGGATCTGATAGGTCGCCCCACCCTGTCCTCGGAAAGTCAAAGCAACGGGCAGAGCAGGCCAACCGGTCCCTCGCCCTCGCTGAACTCCACCTCTGCCGCGGACTCGAGCCCTCCTCGGCGCTCCCCCTCCAGCTCCTGCTCCGGCCGCTGGCGCCGCAGGTCTCTCTCTCTCTACTCGGTGGCCGCCGCTCAGAGGTCGCATGATGAAGGTCCGGACGTACTCCGAGTAATCGCCCTCGCCTCGGAAGTCGTCCGCCTCCCAGCCGATAGTATAGTCTGCCATCTACTCGGCAGTGAACCTCTCAGTATCCCGCATGTGCTCAGGAGGGTGCACCGGGACTATCTGCTCAGGTAAGCCTAGGGACTGACGCAAGAAACGCTCATCCAGGTACCAAGCCCGACAGACCGGGCCCTCGAGCAGAATCCAGAAACGTGGGGTATCAATGGCGCCGGCAAACCGATCCCGCGCCACGGCTGGCAAAGGGGCCCAAGCCTGCCAGGTGATCTGAAATTGAAATACAGTTTGTTACCTACTGTTATTGCTAATATACAGTGGAAAAGCGAAGCTTAAATGAACTGCAAGTAAAACATACCTCGGCAGGGGTGATGGTGTCGAAGTAGCGGCGGAAAAAGCTGAAGGTCTCCTGGGGCCTCCGCACGCATCTCCCGTCAAAGCGGCGTGAGAAGGGGACGACCAGAGGGGTCTCTGCATCGGGTACAGGAGCGAGCCTAGGAAAGTAGGCGTAAACCCACAACTGCAAGATAAATACCAGTGCATTTATCAGATAAAGCAGAATACAGAATAGAAGGCAGAAATAGCAGAGCAGTGTTGTGCAGTGTATTGTGCAGAGTGTACAGTATGAACAGTGTTGTGCAGTGTATTGTGCAGAGTGTACAGTATGAGTAGCGTTGTGCAGTGTATTGTGCAGTGTGTACAGTGTGAGTAGTGTACAGTCAGTGTAAAGCAGAGTATGTGTGTGCCGTGTGTACAGTATACAGTCCGTGTGAAACAGACTACAGTGTGTGCAGTGTGCAGAGTACAGAAAATGTAAGGCAGAAATGTAAAGCGGAAAAGGAAATGTACCTCCCAAGCACGCCAATAGCCCCCGAGCAACTGTCCGCTGCCGCGGGAGACTGAGCTCATATAGCCGTAGAGTGTGGCCAGAGCCGCACCACCCCAATCAAAACGCAAGATGTCCCGGACATCCACCAGTGCGCTGAGAAGGCAGAGGGGCACTGTGTTCGCCCGGTCAGCGAAGAGAGTCGTCCCGAACAAAAACATCAGAAAGCCGCGTGCATATCTCTCAGCGACCTCCTGAGTCATCGGAGCTGCGTCAACAAGAAGAGGCTGCACCCGGAACTGCACCTCGAACCAGGAATACCGGACGAAGCCAGGACGGGCGAGACGTGGAGCCGCGCCAAGTAAGTAGACCTGAGCTGCGGTCCACTCATCCATAGCAATATCAAAAGGGATCGGATCACCCCTACCCCGATGCCAGTGAGCACCGAGAAATCGTAAGGGGTCATCGTCATGTCCCTGGTCACAGGCAAGTGGAATGAATCGGTGGTGTCCCACCACCTCTCTGCCAGCGCAACTAGAAGAGGCCTGCAAGCAGTAGGCCTGGAGAGTCCCCTACAAAAGGAACCGAAGCCGCCTCGTCTACAATGTGGCGAACCGCCTCGGGAAGCTCCGCGTACCAATCTCGAGCCGCAACGTTCCCATACCCGCGGATGGTATGGGAATCTCCCTGTTTTCAAACAAGTAATTGTGAAACAATATAAAATGTACAGTTTTGAAGAAACAATAAAAAATCGGCACAAATATTGGCATGCGTGCAAGTTTGTCAGATTCAAACAGATACCGGGTGCCGGTGTGCTTACAGTGAACTACAACGCATGATGCGTCAGCGTGTTTGAGGGTTTCAGTGCAAATCCGGCATGCGTGCAAGTTTTTCAAGATATCGGGTGCCAGTGTGCTTACAGTGAACTACAACGTATGATGCGTCAGCGTGTTTGAGGGTTTTAGTGCAAATCCGGCATGCGTGCAAGTTTTTCAAGATATCGGGTGCCAGTGTGTTTACAGTGAACTATAACATATGATGCGTCAGTGTGTTTGAGTGGCTCGGTGTAAATATGGCATGCGTGCAATATTTTCAGATTCAAACAGTTGTCGGGTATCGGTGTTTGCAGTGAAATGCGGTGTGTGCCGTGGTTTGAGTGGTTCAAGGCTAGTGCAATGCGTGCGCGTGTTGTTCTTAAACAGATATCAGTTGCAAGTTTGTTTGTGATCAACTACAATACACAATGCATCAGAATATCAGCGTTGAAGCAATTAAAGAATCTAATCGGCTGTGGCAGTTGGCAGTTAAAAGGTTCTACAGTGCAGAAAATTAAAGCAGAGAAGAGATGTTACCTCGGAAGCGCCGAAGGAAAGGTGAGAGGTAGGCTCGCGCAGCAGAAGCTCCGGGTCCAGTGCTCGGTCAAAGCTGCGAAACTGGCGTAGTCCGTCAGGTGGTAGAACATGGATCGCCGGCCGGTAGGTCGCCGGATCAAACGGGCGCTCGCTCAACGGGAGGAGCTCAACCCCGGGATCCATCTCGTGATCCGAGGGAGTCCCGCCGCGTGAAACGTCGTCGGCCATGTCGGGAATGATGGGAAAATGGTCAAGGAATGAAAATAGGCTCGGAATACGAAGAGTCAACTCGAAAGTCAACCCCCGGGAGGGTGGAAAATGGCCGGAAAGGGTCGGGACGGAAAAAGGTATGGAAATGAAGAGGAAATCGAGGGGAACAAGTCCCAAAAAGATGAAAATGGCAAAGGATGGGCCGAAATGAAATTTTGATCGGTCGAAAATGTGCAAAACGCGAAGGTATTCGCGAATCGAACGACGAAATCGAGCCTAAAACGCGAGAAAATGCGAGGATCGAAGGCCGAAAATATTCTAGAGAGAAGGGGGAGGAATTTTCGAGCAAGGAAAAGTGAAAAGAATAGGGTTGGAGGCCCTATTTTAAAACACTCGTGGCGAAATACCAAAACTGCCCCCGATCAGCAATTTTTGGCCAGTCGGCACTATTTTGTGCCGGTCGGCACAATATTGTGCTGGTGGAACTTTTCTGCAGCCGGTGGCCACCTAGTCCAGCTGGTGATGTTCCCACAGCCTTGTTTAGGCCATGTGGGTAGTTTCTGGCCTTCATAGCTCAAGAAAGTGCAATAAAGTGAATCCCTGATGCTCAACCGGCCTCCGTTTTGACCTCGGACCGTGTCTTCTGTGCGTGGCACTCAGATTCAAGCAAAGATTGTATCCTTTTGTATCCTTTTGTCTTTTACAAGATTCAAAAGTTGCCCTGTGCGCGTTGCACGCATCCATCACATTGTCCGGTGCGTCGCATCGCGCCTTCCTGCACGTCCCTTGCGACTTGCACCGTTTTGCACTTTCGTGTGGCATGCGTGTCATACTTGCATTTCATTTTCCATTCAATGAGGTATGCGTGCCTCATTTTGCATTTCATTGCATCTCGAGGTACGCGTGCCTCATTTTGCATTTCATTTTGCATTTCATTGCATCTCGAGGTACGCGTGCCTCGTTTTGCATTTCATTTTCCATTCAATGAGGTATGCGTGCCTCATTTTGCATTTCATTGCATCTCGAGGTACGCGTGCCTCGTTTTGCATTTCATTTTCCATTCAATGAGGTATGCGTGCCTCATTTTGCATTTCATTGCATCTCGAGGTAGGCGTGCCTCGTTTTGCATTTCATTTTGCATTTCAATGCATCTCGAGGTACGCGTGCCTCGTTTTGCATTTCATTGCATCTCGAGGTACGCGTGCCTCGTTTTGCATTTCATTTTCCATTCAATGAGGTACGCGTGCCTCGTTTTGCATTTC
Organism: Camellia japonica; assembly: GCA_030407325.1. Taxonomy (NCBI): domain Eukaryota; kingdom Viridiplantae; phylum Streptophyta; class Magnoliopsida; order Ericales; family Theaceae; genus Camellia; species Camellia japonica. The sequence goes on from JAPPVO010007897.1 coordinate 55,103, forward strand.
ATTTTGCATTTCATTGCATCTCGAGGTACGCGTGCCTCGTTTTGCATTTCATTTTCCATTCAATGAGGTATGCGTGCCTCATTTTGCATTTCATTGCATCTCGAGGTACGCGTGCCTCGTTTTGCATTTCATTTTCCATTCAATGAGGTATGCGTGCCTCATTTTGCATTTCATTGCATCTCGAGGTACGCGTGCCTCGTTTTGCATTTCATTTTCCATTCAATGAGGTACACGTGCCTCGTTTTGCATTTCATTGCATCTCGAGGTACGCGTGCCTCGTTTTGCATTTCATTTTCCATTCAATGAGGTATGCGTGCCTCATTTTGCATTTCATTGCATCTCGAGGTAAGCGTGCCTCGTTTTGCATTTCATTTTCCATTCAATGAGGTATGCGTGCCTCATTTTGCATTTCATTGCATCTCGAGGTACGCGTGCCTCGTTTTGCATTTCATTTTGCATTTCATTGCATCTCGAGGTACGCGTGCCTCGTTTTGCATTTCATTTTGCATTTCATTGCATCTCGAGGTACGCGTGCCTCGTTTTGCATTTCATTTTCCATTCAATGAGGTATTTGCATTTCATTTTGCATTTCATTGCATCTCGAGGTACGCGTGCCTCGTTTTGCATTTCATTTTGCATTTCATTGCATCTCGAGGTACGCGTGCCTCGTTTTGCATTTCATTTTGCATTTCATTGCATCTCGAGGTACGCGTGCCTCGTTTTGCATTTCATTTTCCATTCAATGAGGTATGCGTGCCTCATTTTGCATTTCATTGCATCTCGAGGTACGCGTGCCTCGTTTTGCATTTCATTTTCCATTCAATGAGGTACGCGTGCCTCGTTTTGCATTTCATTTTCCATTCAATGAGGTATGCGTGCCTCATTTTGCATTTCATTGCATCTCGAGGTACGCGTGCCTCGTTTTGCATTTCATTTTGCGCCTCATTTTGCATTTCATCGCATCTTGAGGTATGCGTGCCTCATCTTGCATCTCATGATTGCATTTCATCGCGCTATTTTGCGCACCTCATTGCCCCTCCGGTCTGGCGAGACCTTAAACACGCACGGTCTAGGAGACCTTAAATCCTTGGGAGGTGCAAAACCTTCACCCGCGTTGTCTAACGCACCGCGCTATTTTGCGCACCTCATTGCCCCTCCGGTCTGGCGAGACCTTAAACACACACGGTCTAGGAGACCTTAAATCCTTGGGAGGTGCAAAACCTTCACCCGCATTGTCTAACGCACCGCGCTATTTTGCGCACCTCATTGCCCCTCCGGTCTGGCAAGACCTTAAACACGCACGGTCTAGGAGACCTTAAATCCTTGGGAGGTGCAAAACCTTCACCCGCGTTGTCTAACGCACCGCGCTATTTTGCGCACCTCATTGCCCCTCCGGTCTGGCGAGACCTTAAACACGCACGGTCTAGGACACCTTAAATCCTTGGGAGGTGCAAAACCTTCACCCGCGTTGTCTAACGCACCGCACTGTTTTGTGCATCTCATTGCATCTGGCATGCATTGCATCACGCGATCTTGCGTATCACGCTGTCTGGTGCACCGCATCTCAATTCATGCATTGCCCCTCCGGTCTGGCGAGACCTTAAACACGCACGGTCTAGGAGACCTTAAATCCTTGGGAGGTGCAAAACCTTCACCCGTGTTGTCTAACGCACCCCACTGTTTTGCGCATCTCATTGCATCTGGCATGCATTCCATCACGCGATCTTGCGTATCGCGCTGTCTGGTGCACCGCATCTCAATTCATGCATTGCCCCTCCGGTCTGGCGAGACCTTAAACACGCACGGTCTAGGAGACCTTAAATCCTTGGGAGGTGCAAGACCTTCAGCGCATTAAGGTGCACACCTCATTGCATTTAGCATCCATCTCAAAAGCCGCGCGTTGGCGCGCATTTCAAAAACATCATGCATCATCTGCATTCGAAAAGAAAACATGCATTGTCATGCATTGCATCCCGGTCTAGGAGACCTTAAATCCTCTGAAGGTGCAATTCCTTTGGTGTTTGTCGTGCCCGAACGACTTTTGGTGGTCTGGTAAAGCCACCTGCCTGTTTTTGCGGTGAGTTCCTAGAAGACCAACTGGGACGGTGAAAACTAGAGTTTGAACGGCTTATGCCTAGAACACAAAGGTTCGGGATTTCCGAGACTAAAGTCTGGTTTAAATACCCAGGGGGTGTACCCTCGGCTTGAAATCTGTATGGAAGCCCCATAGGTTGAGGCGGCATGTTTACGCCTCAATTCTGGATACTGAACCAACCTAGTATATCGCCCTGTTGGTAAGATAGGGAAAGCTGCAATCATAGTCGTTGCATCATAGTGCATTGTCATGCATCATTTGTAAATACTGAATATGTCATGCATTTCAAAAAATCCAAAAACAAAAACACATGCATATGTCATGCATCATTGTAAATACTGCATATGTCATGCATCTCAAAACAAAAAAAAAACATGCATATGTCATGCATTCCAAAAACGTGCATATGGCATGCATCATCATTGTAGTATAGTGCATATGTCATGCATTTTCTATAAATATCCATTTCCATTGCATTGTAGTTGCATGCATCCACTGCATCATCCTCCATCCATGGCTTGCGCCTTTCCTTGTTGAGCTTGGTCTGGTATGTGCTCATACTTTTCACGTCAAAACACAGTTCTGCATGTGTACGCGCCTATTCCACGTTGGTATGTTGGTTTGAGGGTAGCGGCACCTTTTCTGTGCTAGACATGGCTTGTACGTGTACATGCCCTTCCTAGGCAAAACTTGGGTTGGCCTGCGTGCCATATCCATTGTATCCATTATAGTTGCATGCATCCACTGCATCATCTTCCATTTATGGCTTGCACCTTTCCTTGTTGAGCTTGGTCTGGTATGTGCTCATACTTTTCACGTCAAAACACAGTTCTGCATGTGCATCGCGCCTACTCCACGCTGGTATGTTGGTTTGAGGTTGCGGCACCTTTTCTGTGTTAGACATGGTTTGTATGTGTGCATGCCTTCCCTAAGCGAGATACGGTTTGGCCCGCGCGCCATAATCGCATATTACATTGTAGTGTAATTGTTGCATCCGGCATTAGGATCATTGTTCTTTCCTCAGCGGGTCGTCGCCCCACTTATGTCAATCCACCCAATATTTGTCCTTGTGTCCGTCTACATTACTCATAGTTCTGCATGTGTATCGCGCCTACTCCACGTTGGTATGTTGGTTTGAGGTTGCGGCACCTTTTCTATGGTAGACGGACTTGTTACTTCCATCAACCTATTTGACATATGTGTAGTTTCGACCCGCTCATGATTGAATCATGATTCAATTGCCCTACATCTAGCTTGCATTGTTTCAATTGCGTTGCATATCATTTGCATTGTTTATACATAGTTTTGTATATATTGCATATCATTTTGCATTCATCATTGCATTGTCATGCATATTGCTAACAATATTGTACCTGTTGAGTTTGCTTTCTTTGCAGGCACGATATTGTATGTACGGCTCATTTGAGGCCGGTGCAACCGGACGAGCCGCACAAGTATTGTATCTTCCGAGTGAGACGTATTGAGAATTGCATAATTCTCTTACATCCTTTCTGCGTTGTAGTGTAGATTGGTATATGCTAGCTTATAACTGTCGCATGTGTGCTTCATTACAGCTTTCTTTGCATGATCATAAGTTATGCTCGGCCTTTTGCATCGTCAGTTGCATCTTGCTCCCGCCTACGGGCGCATACCTTATCTGCGGCTTGTATGCCTGTGCCTGAACTACGCTGGTTTGATTCCTAAAGGGATACGTAGGCAGCTTGCGAGTTCAACCATTTGCGCTTTGTATGTTTGTCCAAGTCTTCGGCCCTGTCAAAAATGGGTCGTCTCTGGGCTTTGACATTCACTCCCGTCATTGTTATGACTTCCGAGTTCTGTCAAAGAGGGGCAACTGTAGACACCCCATTTTTGACCGTCCTCAAGACTTGGACGTCACCGCTTGAACACTCGATGATTATCCATGTTCGTGTTCGTTTGGAGTTCCCGGAGTTCTCGGCTACGCGCCTTGCCTCAGAACCTCCGAACTTGACCGTTTTGTGTCTAGTTTTGCACCAAACACTTGTGCTTTGCCTTGGAGGGGCAGGGAATGCCTTTTGAGGCATCCCCACACACCACCGGCAGTGGCTAGAGGCCATCGGCTGGTTGGTGTTGCCATCGGCACTATATTGTGCCGGTCGGCACTCTTTTGTGCCGGTCGGCAATCAATTTTGTCAAAATGACAATTTTGCCCTGCCGACTACTGTTCAGTTGCTTTTTGAGATATTTTGAAGCAGCTGTATAGCATTTGTTTCTCCTCCATACACGTGTATGGAGGGATGAGCTCCTTGGTGACTTAACTTGTAAGTTTGGTTGCCTATAAGAGAACCCTTCCTTCTCTTGGCTCAAGGGTTGAAAAGTTAGACATTTTTAGAGAGAAAAGACAGAGAAGAAGCTCTGGTTTTAGGGTTTGAATTCTATACCTATTCTATCTCTCTTTTGCTCTCTTGTTTTGCACACTAGGTGTTTGTGTCTCATTTTTGCACATCAACACCTAGTGTTTCACCTTTCCTTGGCTACTGAGGTTCCAAGAGGTTGTTCTTGGTGTTTTTGGCTGGATTAGAGCTTAAGGAAGCAACAACATCAACACTTGTGAAGAAGGTCAACAAGGGTGAGAAACTTACTTTATTTACCCCATTCTTGCACTCCATTTTTACCTATCTTTGAACTGTTTTTGTGCTTGGTGTTTAATACAAAAAGTTCTGTTTTTTAGTTCTCTTGATAGTTTATTAAGGGTGCTTTGTTCTTTGGGGAGGTTTGACCACCCTTAGGCCTTGAAAAGGGCTCATTTTGTGCTATTTTGTGAGAGCTCCGGGATTTTGGTGTTGGGGTCTCTTCACCACTGAAATCTTGAGGGATTTCAGTGGTGAAGATGATGCCTTGAAGTCCCAAGAAGGAGAGGGTCATCCCCTCTCCTTGTTGTCCTTGAAAAGGACCTATTTTGCCTCTTGAGGGACCCCCATGTTTGGTTGTTTGTTGGTTATGCCATGGCTGTATTTTGTGCTCATATTGCCATATTATAACTTTGTATTAAGTTGGTTTTGGTCCCTTATGCATGCTCAGCATAGTTGCCATGTAATGCCTTGTATTGCCTTAACATGCCTTAGGTTGTTAGCCCTAATTTGAGCATGCTTTAGGCTTAGATTCATGAAGATTTTGTGCTTATCTTGACATGTTTTAGGTCTGTCCATAAGTGTTTGGGTTGGTCTTGGCATGCTTAGTATAGCCTCTTTGCATTTTAGGCTTGCTAGCCTTGAGCATGAATGTGTAGCATGCCTTGTTTGCATCATTTCAATGGTTTGAGACCATTTGCCATGTTATTTCAGTCCATTTAACATGCTTATATGTTTGCATTGCATGCCTCTTTGACGTTTCAAGAGCTCATGTTGTATGTTCCTTGGGAGTGCATGTGTGCATGACTTTTAATTTAAACCATATAGATGCCATCTAAGTGGTCATTTGGGCTTGCTTTGGTGTGCTAAAAATCTGTTTTTAGTTGCTTAAGTCTTGCCATGTTTAGTCTCGTCAAATGTAGTTCAATACTCCTTTGGCTTGCTTTGAATACTTGGCCCCTTTTGCATGCATTTGCATGTCTTGTTTAACATGATTTGGCATCATTTTGTAGCATGATTTTAGGGCTCATGTTGCATGCTAATTGTCCATGAAATCTCTTTTCAAACGTGCTTGAATGTTGGTTGTTTTATGCTTAAGGCTTGGACCATAACATGTGTATGTGTGCATGTGTGTTTAGCCTCCATTTTTGGGCATTTTGAGTACTGATTTTGGGCCTATTTGGAATGGCCTAAGTCATGTTTAAGTCCACCCCATTGTTTGGTTTATATGTTTGTCTTGTAGGTGTGCTTGCATATTAACATCCTTACGTTACATTGGCATGATTGCATACTAGTTGACATGTCTAGGATTGCATCACATAAACATGCATGCTCTACCTCTTGACCAAGTCATGATAGAGGCTTAGCACCCTTGTGTGTTTGTTTGGTTTGCATGCATTTGAAATAGAAGTTGCACATTTGGTTCTTTGGGCCATCATGCATGGAAATGCATGATTGGTGGCCCGAGAATCGAGGCACATGCCCCTTTGAGTCACAAATATGATAAGGGGCATGATTGGTGCACACATTGCTGGAATTACATTGCCATGCAAGTTTTTGCCCTCTGCTGCTGTGAGTTGCAGGTTCTGCAGACATTCAGTGCCGGCCGGCAGTATTTAGTGCCGACCGGCAGTCTATTGATGGCCGATGGATTAATTTTGTGTCGGTGGCCACATACTTCAGCCGGTGGTGTTTCTCCTCAGCCGGTGGTATCCCCCAGTGCCTTGGGAAGTAGTTCTGAGACTTTGGAAGTTTTCAGAAAGGCAGAGCAGGGAAAACAGAGGCAGGCTAGGCATGGCAATGCGATTCCGAGCAAGTTCCGAGCATGCACTGCGTTTGGCCCTCATCTCGAGGCGGTTTACTGCTTTAATTAGATTAATTAATTTATTTGATTAATTTAGTTGGACTGTAATATTTAATTAGTTTGCGTAGCTAATTAATCTGTATATTCCTTTTGGTCCCTCCGAGCGAGGGCGTATTTGTAATAAGGGTGGGTGAGTGGTCTGTATGTCTTCCAACCCCCACTTCTTTCTTCCCTTTTATTTACCTACTTATGATGGTAGATTAGGGCACGTCTATTTTAGCATACCTTATGCAATGCATGCGTGCATCCATGCATTTGTCTAAACATGCACCGGGCTCGGTACATCATACAAACTGCATCATACTTTCAATTCCAAATTGAATACGTGATAGTTGTAGCATTTCACATGCCATGTCTAGGATAGCCGAGCCTACTCTAAACTGCATCTTTGCATGTGTTGCATTAGCCAGTTAACATGAACTAGGACATGCATGATTGCTAACCAGTTTATTGTTTTGGCATGGAGTACGATGTAAGTATCTACGCTTTAGCATACCACATGCGTGTGAATGTTGCCATGACAGTATGCTTACCATGCGGCTAAGTGCTTATGTGAGATAAACTGTTTGAATGCCTGTGGGTGGAGGTTGGATTGATTGAGTTGGAATAACTCATTGAAATCCGTATTTTAGCCTACTTGCGAGTAGCAAAACCCGAAACGCTTTCAAAACAAACGGATATGCAATGATTATTTCCGAATTAGGCAACCTAGTCTATACTTGTTCGCTGTGCGCATAACGTAGTGAATCTAGGCTAATAACCGGTATAAGAGCATGTAATGTTTTCAAAATCGGATATCACGGTTAGTAGAGGCCGGTCTTCGAACCGGGCGAAAGGGGGTGCTCATAGCTGACCTTCCCCGATCGTACCCAAGCTCCCGAGCCAAGACATTTGGTGATGACGGACACGTGGCCTTCGGCACCGAGTCAGGGTTTCCTAAATCCCCCCATTAAAAAATATTTAGGTGGCGACTCTATAATCTGGCAAAGCAGTCCATGTTTGGCACTACTTTTCAAAAAATCTGTTTTTCTTCAAAACGATTTGCCAGAGTTGGACTCTTTGGTTCAAGGTTTAGAACCGCAACACAAAAGGAGAGTCCCAGCTGTAGCGAGGTCCCCCGCGGGCTTGTTACAGGTGATAATCTGCCGAAAACAGTGCGATGCCCAAAACGGCGCGAGTGATGAACTGTGCAAAACGGTGCGATGTGCAAAACGGCGCGAGTGATAAACTGCGCAAAACAGTGCGATGCACAAAAGCGCGCGAGTGATAATCTGCCGAAAACAGCGCGAGTGATAAATTACGCAAAACAGTGCGACGCGTAAAACCGCGCGAGTGATAAATTGCGCAAAACAGTGCGATGCGCACAACAGCGTGAGTGATAAACTGCCGAAAATAGTGCGATGCGCAAAACGGCGCGAGTGATGAACTGCGCAAAATCGTGCGATGCGCAAAACGGCGCGAGTGATAAACTGCGCAAAACGGTGCGATGCGCAAAACGGCGAGAGTGATAAACTGCGCAAAAGGGTGCGATACGCAAAACGGCGCGAGTGATAAACTGCGCAAAACAGTGCGATGCGCAAAACGACGCGAGTGATAAACTGCGCAAAACAGTGCGATGCGCAAAACTTCGGGAGTGATAAACTGTGCAAAACAGTGCGATGCGCAAAATCGTGCGAGTGATAATCTACGCAAAACAGTGCGATGCGCAAAACGGCGCGAGTGATAAACTGCGCAAAACAGTGAGATGCGCAAAACGGCGTGAGTGATAAACTGTGCAAAACGGTGCAATGCACAAAATGGCGTGAATGATAAACTGCGCAAAACAGTGCGATGCGCCAAAAGGCGCGAGTGTTAAACTGCGGAAAATAAAGCGATGCGCAAAACCGCGCGAGTGATAAACTGCGCAAGACAATGCGATGTGCCAAACGGCGCGAGTGTTAAACTGCGCAAAATCGTGCGAGTGATAAACTGCGCAAGACAGTGCGATGTGCCAAACGGCACGAGTGTCAAACTGCGCAAAACAGTGCGATGCGCAAAATGGCGCGAGTGATAAACTGCGCAAAACAGTGCGGTGCGCAAAACGGCGTGAGTGATAAACTGCGCAAAACGGTGCGATGCGCAAAACCGCGCGAGTGATAAACTGCGCAGAACAGCACCATGCGCAAAACAGCGCGAGTGATAAACTGCGCGAAACAGTGAGATGCGCAAAACAGCGCGAGTGATATACTCCGCAAAATAGTGCAATGCACAAAACAGCGCGAGTGATAAACTGCGCAAAACAGTGCAATGCGCACAACGTCGCGAGTGATAAACTGCGCAAAACAGTGCGATGCGCAAAACGGCGCGAGTGATAAACTGCGCAAAATAGTGCGATGCGCAAAAGCACGCGAGTGATAATCTGCTGAAAACAGTGCGATGCGCAAAACGGGGCGAGTGATAAACTGCGCAAAACAGTGCGATGCACAAAGTGGCGTCAGTGATAAACTGTGCAAAACGGTGCGATGCGCAAAACCGTGCGAGTGATAAACAGTGCAAAATCGCGCCATGCACAAAACAGCGCGAGTGATAAACTGCGCAAAATAGTGAGATGCGCAAAACAGCGCGACTGATAAACTACGCAAAATAGTGCAATGCGCCAAACGGCGCGAGTGATAAACTGCGCAAAACAGTGCAATGCGCACAACGTCGCGAGTGATAAACTGCGCAAAACAGTGCGGTGCGCAAAACGACGCGAGTGATAAACTGCGCAAAACAGTGTGATGCGCCATAAGGGGCGAGTGTTAAACTGCGGAAAATAGTGCGATGCACAAAATCGCGCGAGTGACAAACTGCGCAAGACAGTGCGATGTGCCAAACGGTGCGAGTGTTAAACTGCGCAAAACCGCGCGAGTGATAAACTGCGCAAGACAGTGCGATGTGCCAAACGGCGCGAGTGTTAAACTGCGCAAAACAGTGCGATGCGCAAAACGGCGCGAGTGATAAACTGCGCAAAACAGTGCGGTGCGCAAAACGGCGTGAGTGATAAACTGCGCAAAACCGTGCGATGCGCCAAAAGGCGCGAGTGTTAAACTGCGCAAAACAGTGCGATGCGCAAAACCGCGCGAGTGATAAACTGCGCAAAACAGTGCGATGCGCCAAACGGCGCGAGTGTTAAACTGCGCAAAATAGTGCGATGCGCAAAACGGCGCGAGTGATAAACTGCGCAAAACAGTGCGGTGCGCAAAACGGCGCGAGTGATAAACTGCGCAAAACAGTGCGATGCACAAAACGGCGCGAGTGATAATCTGCCGAAAACGGCGCGAGTGATAAATTGCGCAAAACAGTGCGACGCGCAAAACGGCGCGAGTGATAAATTGCGCAAAACAGTGCGATGCGCACAACAGCGTGAGTGATAAACTGCCGAAAATAGTGCGATGCGCAAAACGGCGCGAGTGATGAACTGCGCAAAATCGTGCGATGCGCAAAACGGCGCGAGTGATAAACTGCGCAAAACGGTGCGATGCGCAAAACGGCGCGAGTGATAAACTGCGCAAAAGGGTGCGATACGCAAAACGGCGCGAGTGATAAACTGCGCAAAACGGTGCGATGCGCAAAACGGCGCGAGTGATAAACTGCGCAAAACAGTGCGATGCGCAAAACTTCGGGAGTGATAAACTGCGCAAAACAGTGCGATGCGCAAAATCGCGCGAGTGATAATCTGCGCAAAACAGTGCGATGCGCAAAACGGCGCGAGTGATAAACTGCGCAAAACAGTGAGATGCGCAAAACGGCGCGAGTGATAAACTGCGCAAAACGGTGCAATGCACAAAACGGCGTGAATGATAAACTGCGCAAAACAGTGCGATGCGCCAAAAGGCGCGAGTGTTAAACTGCGGAAAATAGAGCGATGCGCAAAACCGCGCGAGTGATAAACTGCGCAAGACAATGCGATGTGCCAAACGGCGCGAGTGTTAAACTGCGCAAAATCGTGCGAGTGATAAACTGCGCAAGACAGTGCGATGTGCCAAACGGCGCGAGTGTCAAACTACGCAAAACAGTGCGATGCGCAAAATGGCGCGAGTGATAAACTGCACAAAACAGTGCGGTGCGCAAAACGGCGCGAGTGATAAACTGCGCAAAACGGTGCGATGCGCAAAACCGCGCAAGTGATAAACTGCGCAGAACAGCACCATGCGCAAAACAGCGCGACTGATAAACTGCGCGAAACAGTGAGATGCGCAAAACAGCGCGAGTGATATACTCCGCAAAATAGTGCAATGCACAAAACAGCGCGAGTGATAAACTGCGCAAAACAGTGCAATGCGCACAACGTCGCGAGTGATAAACTGCGCAAAACAGTGCGATGCGCAAAACGGCGCGAGTGATAAACTGCGCAAAACAGTGCGATGCGCAAAAGCACGCGAGTGATAATCTGCTGAAAACAGTGCGATGCGCAAAACGGGGCGAGTGATAAACTGCGCAAAACAGTGCGATGCGCAAAGCGGCGCGAGTGATAAACTGTGCAAAACGGTCCGATGCACAAAACTGTGCGAGTGATAAACAGCACAAAACCGCGCCACGCGCAAAACAGCGCGAGTGATAAACTGCGCAAAATAGTGAGATGCGCAAAACAGCGCGAGTGATAAACTGCGCAAAATAGTGAGATGCGCAAAACAGCGCGAGTGATAAACTACGCAAAACAGTGCAATGCGCCAAACGGCGCGAGTGATAAACTGCGCAAAACAGTGCAATGTGCACAACGTCGCGAGTGATAAACTGCGCAAAACAGTGCGGTGCGCAAAACGGCGCAAGTGATAAACTGTGCAAAACAGTGTGATGCGCCAAAAGGCGCGAGTGTTAAACTGCGGAAAATAGTGCGATGCGCAAAATCGCGCGAGTGACAACTGCGCAAGACAGTGCGATGTGCCAAACGGCGCGAGTGTTAAACTGCGCAAAACCGCGCGAGTGATAAACTGCGCAAGACAGTGCGATGTGCCAAACGGCGCGAGTGTTAAACTGCGCAAAACAGTGCGATGCGCAAAACGGCGCTAGTGATAAACTGCGCAAAACAGTGCGGTGCGCAAAACGGCGTGAGTGATAAACTGCGCAAAACCGTGCGATGCGCCAAAAGGCGCGAGTGTTAAACTGCGCAAAACAGTGCGATGCACAAAACCGCGCGAGTGATAAATTGCGCAAAACAGTGCGATGCGCCGAACGGCGCGAGTGTTAAACTATGCAAAATAGTGCGATGCGCAAAACGGCGCGAGTGATAAACTGCGCAAAACAGTGCGGTGCGCAAAACGGCGCGAGTGATAAACTGCGCAAAACAGTGCGATGCACAAAAGCGCGCGAGTGATAATCTGCCGAAAACGCGCGAGTGATAAATTACGCAAAACAGTGCGACGCGTAAAACCGCGCGAGTGATAAATTGCGCAAAACAGTGCGATGCGCACAACAGCGTGAGTGATAAACTGCGCAAAACAGTGCGATGCGCAAAACGGCGCGAGTGATAAACTGCGCAAAATAGTGCGATGCGCAAAACGGGGCGAGTGATAAACTGCGCCAAACGGTGCGATGCGCAAAACGGCGCGAGTGATAAACTGCGCAAAACCGTGCGATGCGCAAAACGGCGCGAGTGATAAACTGCGCAAAACAGTGCGATGCGCAAAACGACGCGAGTGATAAACTGCGCAAAACAGTGCGATGCGCAAAACGGCGCGAGTGATAAACTGTGCAAAACAGTGCGATGCGCAAAATCGTGCGAGTGATAATCTGCGCAAAACAGTGCGATGCGCAAAACGGCGCGAGTGATAAACTGCGCAAAACAGTGAGATGCGCAAAACGGCGCGAGTGATAAACTGTGCAAAACGGTGCAATGCGCAAAACGGCGTGAGTGATAAACTGCGCAAAACAGTGCGATGCGCCAAAAGGCGCGAGTGTTAAACTGCGGAAAATAGTGCGATGCGCAAAACCGCGCGAGTGATAAACTGCGCAAGACAATGCGATGTGCCAAACGGCGCGAGTGTTAAACTGCGCAAAACCGCGCGAGTGATAAACTGCGCAAGACAGTGCGATGTGCCAAACGGCGCGAGTGTTAAACTGCGCAAAACAGTGCGATGCGCAAAATGGCGCGAGTGATAAACTGCACAAAACAGTGCGGTGCGCAAAACGGCGTGAGTGATAAACTGCGCAAAACGGTGCGATGCGCAAAACCGCGCGAGTGATAAACTGCGCAGAACAGCACCATGCGCAAAACAACGCGAGTGATAAACTGCGCAAAAGAGTGAGATGCGCAAAACAGCGCGAGTGATATACTCCGCAAGATAGTGCAATGCACAAAACAGCGCGAGTGATAAACTGCGCAAAACAGTGCGATGCGCAAAACGGCGCGAGTGATAGACTGCGCAAAACAGTGCGATGCGCAAAATCGCGCGAGTGATAAACTGCGCAAAATAGTATGATGCGCAAAAGCACGCGAGTGATAATCTGCTGAAAACAGTGCGATGCGCAAAACGGGGCGAGTGATAAACTGCGCAAAACAGTGCGATGCACAAAGCGGCGTCAGTGATAAACTGTGCAAAACGGTGCGATGCGCAAAACCGTGCGAGTGATAAACAGTGCAAAATCGCGCCATGCACAAAACAGCGCGAGTGATAAACTGCGCAAAATAGTGAGATGCGCAAAACAGCGCGAGTGATAAACTACGCAAAATAGTGCAATGCGCCAAACGGCGCGAGTGATAAACTGCGCAAAACAGTGCAATGCGCACAACGTCGCGAGTGATAAACTGCGCAAAACAGTGCGGTGCGCAAAACGACGCGAGTGATAAACTGCGCAAAACAGTGTGATGCGCCATAAGGGGCGAGTGTTAAACTGCGGAAAATAGTGCGATGCGCAAAATCGCGCGAGTGACAAACTACGCAAGACAGTGCGATGTGCCAAACGGTGCGAGTGTTAAACTGCGCAAAACTGCACGAGTGATAAACTGCGCAAGACAGTGCGATGTGCCAAACGGCGCGAGTGTTAAACTGCGCAAAACAGTGCGGTGCGCAAAACGGCGTGAGTGATAAACTCCGCAAAACCGTGCGATGCGCCAAAAGGCGCGGGTGTTAAACTGCGCAAAACAGTGCGATGCGCAAAATCGCGCGAGTGATAAACTGCGCAAAACAGTGCGATGCGCCAAACGGCGCGAGTGTTAAACTGTGCAAAATAGTGCGATGCGCAAAACGGCGCGAGTGATAAACTGCGCAAAACAGTGCGGTGCGCAAAACGGCGCGAGTGATAAACTGCGCAAAACAGTGCGATGCACAAAAGCGCGCGAGTGATAATCTGCCGAAAACAGCGCGAGTGATAAATTACGCAAAACAGTGCGACGCGTAAAACCGCGCGAGTGATAAATTGCGCAAAACAGTGCGATGCGCACAACAGCGTGAGTGATAAACTGCCGAAAATAGTGCGATGCGCAAAACGGCGCGAGTGATGAACTGCGCAAAATCGTACGATGCGCAAAATGGCGCGAGTGATAAACTGCGCAAAACGGTGCGATGCGCAAAACGGCGAGAGTGATAAACTGCGCAAAAGGGTGCGATGCGCAAAACGGCGCGAGTGATAAACTGCGCAAAACAGTGCGATGCGCAAAACGGCGCGAGTGATAAACTGCGCAAAACAGTGCGATGCGCAAAACTTCGGGAGTGATAAACTGTGCAAAACAGTGCGATGCGCAAAATCGCGCGAGTGATAATCTGCGCAAAACAGTGCGATGCGCAAAACGGCGCGAGTGATAAACTGCGCAAAACAGTGAGATGCGCAAAACGGCGTGAGTGATAAACTGTGCAAAACGGTGCAATGCACAAAACGGCGTGAATGATAAACTGCGCAAAACAGTGCGATGCGCCAAAAGGCGCGAGTGTTAAACTGCGGAAAATAGAGCGATGCGCAAAACCGCGCGAGTGATAAACTGCGCAAGACAATGCGATGTGCCAAACGGCGTGAGTGTTAAACTGCGCAAAATCGTGCGAGTGATAAACTGCGCAAGACAGTGCGATGTGCCAAACGGCGCGAGTGTCAAACTGCGCAAAACAGTGCGATGCGCAAAATGGCGCAAGTGATAAACTGCGCAAAACAGTGCGGTGCGCAAAACGGCGTGAGTGATAAACTGCGCAAAACGGTGCGATGCGCAAAACCGCGCAAGTGATAAACTGCGCAGAACAGCACCATGCGCAAAACAGCGCGACTGATAAACTGCGCGAAACAGTGAGATGCGCAAAACAGCGCGAGTGATATACTCCGCAAAATAGTGCAATGCACAAAACAGCGCGAGTGATAAACTGCGCAAAACAGTGCAATGCGCACAACGTCGCGAGTGATAAACTGCGCAAAACAGTGCGATGCGCAAAACGGCGCGAGTGATAAACTGCGCAAACAGTGCGATGCGCAAAAGCACGCGAGTGATAATCTGCTGAAAACAGTGCGATGCGCAAAACGGGGCGAGTGATAAACTGCGCAAAACAGTGCGATGCGCAAAGCGGCGCGAGTGATAAACTGTGCAAAACGGTGCGATGCGCAAAACCGTGCGAGTGATAAACAGCGCAAAACCGCGCCATGCGCAAAACAGCGCGAGTGATAAACTGCGCAAAATAGTGAGATGCGCAAAACAGCGCGAGTGATAAACTACGCAAAACAGTGCAATGCGCCAAACGGCGCGAGTGATAAACTGCGCAAAACAGTGCAATGCGCACAACGTCGCGAGTGATAAACTGCGCAAAACAGTGCGGTGCGCAAAACGACGCGAGTGATAAACTGCGCAAAACAGTGTGATGCGCCAGAAGGGGCGAGTGTTAAACTGCGGAAAATAGTGCGATGCGCAAAATCGCGCGAGTGACAAACTGCGCAAGACAGTGCGATGTGCCAAACGGTGCGAGTGTTAAACTGCGCAAAACCGCACGAGTGATAAACTGCGCAAGACAGTGCGATGTGCCAAACGGCGCGAGTGTTAAACTGCGCAAAACAGTGCGATGCGCAAAACGGCGCTAGTGATAAACTGCGCAAAACAGTGCGGTGCGCAAAACGGCGTGAGTGATAAACTCCGCAAAACCGTGCGATGCGCCAAAAGGCGCGGGTGTTAAACTGCGCAAAACAGTGCGATGCGCAAAACCGCGCGAGTGATAAACTGCGCAAAACAGTGCGATGCGCCAAACGGCGCGAGTGTTAAACTGTGCAAAATAGTGCGATGCGCAAAACGGCGCGAGTGATAAACTGCGCAAAACAGTGCGGTGCGCAAAACGGCGCGAGTGATAAACTGTGCAAAACAGTGCGCTGCGCAAAACGGCGCGAGTGATAAACTGCGCAAAACAGTGCGATGTGCAAAAATGGCGCGAGTGATAAACTGCGCAAAACAGTGCGATGCGCACAACAGCGCGAGTGATAAACTGCCGAAAATAGTGCGATGCGCAAAGCGGCGCGAGTGATAAACTGTGCAAAACGGTGCGATGCGCAAAACCGCGCGAGTGATAAACTTCGCAAAACAGCGCCTTGCGCAAAACAGCGCGAGTGATAAACTGCGCAAAATAGTGAGATGCACAAAACAGCGCGAGTGATAAACTACGCAAAACAGTGCAATGCGCAAAACAGCGCGAGTGATAAACTGCGCAAAACAGTGCAATGCGCATAACGTCGCGAGTGATAAACTGCGCAAAACAGTGCGATCCGCAAAACGGCGCGAGTGATAAACTGCGCAAAACAGTGCGATGCGCAAAAGCGCGCGAGTGATAACCTGTCGAAAATAGTGCGATGCGCAAAACGGGGCGAGTGATAAACTGCGCAAAACGGTGTGATGCGCAAAACGGTACGAGTGATAAACTTCGCAAAATCGTGCGATGCGCAAAACGGCGCGAGTGATAAACTGCGCAAAACAGTGCGATGCGACAAAAGGCACGAGTGTTAAACTGCGCAAAACAGGGCGATGCGCAAAACGGCGCGAGTGAGAAACTGCGCAAAACAGTGCGATGCGCAAAACGGCGCGAGTGACAAACTGCGCAAAACGGCGCGAGAGATAAACTGCTTAAAACCGTACGATGCGCAAAAAGGCGCCAGTGGTAAACTGCGCAAAACCGTGCGATGCGCAACACGGCACGAGTGATGAACTGCGCAAAACGGTGCGATGCACAAAACGGCGCGAGTGATGAACTGCGCAAAACAGTGCGATGCGCAAAAGCGCGCAAGTGATAATCTGCCGAAAACAGTGCGATGCGCAAAACGGCACGAGTGACAAATTGCAGAAAACAGTGCGACACGCAAAACGGCGCGAGTGATAAACTACACAAAACAGGGCGATGCGCACAACCGCGCGAGTGATAAACTGCCGAAAATAGTGCGATGCGCAAAACGGATCGAGTGATAAACTGCGAAAGACAGTGCGATGCGTAAAACGACGCGAGTGATGAACTGCGCAAAACAGTGCGATGCGCAAAACGGCACGAGTGACAAACTACGCAAAACGGTGCGATGCACAAAACGGCGCGAGTGACAAACTGCGCAAAACGGTGCGATGCGCAAAACGACGCGAGAGATAAACTGCGCAAAACCGAACGATGCGCAAAAAGGCGCCAGTCATAAACTGCGCAAAACCGTGCGATGCCCAAAACGGCGCGAGTGATGAACTGCGCAAAACGGTGCGATGTGCAAAACGGCGCGAGTGATAAACTGCGCAAAACAGTGCGATGCACAAAAGCGCGCGAGTGATAATCTGCCGAAAACAGTGCGATGCGCAAAACGGCGCGAGTGATAAATTACGCAAAACAGTGCGACGCGTAAAACGGCGCGTGTGATAAATTGCGCGAAACAGTGCGATGCACACAACAGCGTGAGTGATAAACTGCCGAAAATAGTGCGATGCGCAAAACAGCGCGAGTGATAAACTGCGCATGACAGTGCGATACGCAAAACGGCGCGAGTGATGAACTGCGCAAAACCGTGCGATGCGCAAAACTGCGCGAGTGATAAACTGCGCAAAATGGTGCGATGCGCAAAACGGCGGGAGTGATAAACTGCGCAAAGGGGTGCGATACGCAAAATGGTGCGAGTGATAAATTGCGCAAAACGGTGCGATGCGCAAAACGGTGCGATGCGCAAAACGGCGCGAGTGATAAACTGCGCAAAACAGTGCGATGCGCAAAACTTCGGGAGTGATAAACTGCGCAAAATAGTGCGATGCGCAAAATCGCGTGAGTGATAATCTGCGCAAAACAGTGCGATGCGCAAAACGGCGTGAGTGATAAACTACGCAAAACAGTGAGATGCCCAAAACGGCGCGAGTGATAAACTGCGCAAAACGGTGCAATGCGTAAAACGGCGTGAGTGATAAACTGCGCAAAACAGTGCGATGCGCCAAAAGGCGCGAGTGTTAAACTGCGGAAAATAGTGCAATGCGCAAAACCGCACGAGTGATAAACTGCGCAAGACAATGCGATGTGCCAAACGGCGCGAGTGTTAAACTGCGCAAAACCGCGCCAGTCATAAACTGCGCAAGACAGTGCGATGTGCCAAACGGCGCGAGTGTTAAACTGCGCAAAACAGTGCGATGCGCAAAACGGCGCGAGTGATAAACTGCGCAAAACAGTGCGGTGCGCAAAACGGCGTGAGTGATAAACTGCGCAAAATGGTGCGATGCGCAAAACTGCGCGAGTGATAAACTGCGCAGAATAGCACCATGCGCAAAACAGCGCGAGTGATAAACTGCGCGAAACAGTGAGATGCGCAAAACAGCGCGAGTGATATACTCCGCAAAATAGTGTAATGCGCAAAACAGCGCGAGTGATAAACTGCGCAAAACAGTGCAATGCGCACAACGTCGCGAGTGATAAACTGCACAAAACGGCGCGAGTGATAAAATGCGCAAAACAGTGCGATGCGTAAAAGCACGCGAGTGATAATCTGCTGAAAACAGTGCGATGCGCAAAATGGGGAGAGTGATAAACTGCGCAAAACAGTGCGATGCACAAACCGGCGCGAGTGATAAACTGTGCAAAACGGTGCAATGCGCAAAACCGTGCGAGTGATAAACAGTGCAAAACCGCGCCATGCGCAAAACAGCGCGAGTGATAAACTGCGCAAAATAGTGTGATGCGCAAAACAGCGCGAGTGATAAACTACGCAAAACAGTGCAATGCGCCAAACGGCGCGAGTAATAAACTGCGCAAAACAGTGCAATGCGCACAACGTCGCGAGTGATAAACTGCGCAAAACAGTGCGGTGCGCAAAACGGCGCGAGTGATAAACGGCGCAAAATAGTGTGATGCGCCAAAAGGGGCGAGTGTTAAACTGCGAAAATAGTGCGATGTGCAAAACAGTGCGATGCGCAAAACGGTGCGATGCGCAAAACGGCGCGAGTGATAAACTGCGCAAAACAGTGCGATGCGCAAAACTTCGGGAGTGATAAACTGCGCAAAATAGTGCGATGCGCAAAATCGCGCGAGTGATAATCTGCGCAAAACAGTGCGATGCGCAAAACGGCGCGAGTGATAAACTGCGCAAAACAGTGAGATGCGCAAAACGGCGCGAGTGATAAACTGCGCAAAACGGTGCAATGCGCAAAACGGCGTGAGTGATAAACTGCGCAAAACAGTGCGATGCGCCAAAAGGCGCGAGTGTTAAACTGCGGAAAATAGTGCGATGCGCAAAACCGCGCGAGTGATAAACTGCGCAAGACAGTGCGATGTGCCAAACGGCGCGGTGTTAAACTGCGCAAAAGCCGCCCTCATAAACTGCGCAAGACATGCGATGTGCCAAACGGCGGCGAGTGTTAAACTGCGCAAAAACAGTGCGATGCGCAAAACGGCGCGAGTGATAAACTGCGCAAAACAGTGCGGTGCGCAAAACGGCGTGAGTGATAAACTGCGCAAAATGGTGCGATGCGCAAAACTGCGCGAGTGATAAACTGCGCAGAATAGCACCATGCGCAAAACAGCGCGAGTGATAAACTGCGCGAAACAGTGAGATGCGCAAAACAGCGCGAGTGATATACTCCGCAAAATAGTGTAATGCGCAAAACAGCGCGAGTGATAAACTGCGCAAAACAGTGCAATGCGCACAACGTCGCGAGTGATAAACTGCACAAAACGGCGCGAGTGATAAAATGCGCAAAACAGTGCGATGCGTAAAAGCACGCGAGTGATAATCTGCTGAAAACATGCGATGCGCAAAATGGGGAGAGTGATAAACTGCGCAAAACAGTGCGATGCGCAAAGCGGCGCGAGTGATAAACTGTGCAAAACGGTGCGATGCGCAAAACCGTGCGAGTGATAAACAGCGCAAAACCGCGCCATGCGCAAAACAGCGCGAGTGATAAACTGCGCAAAATAGTGAGATGCGCAAAACAGCGCGAGTGATAAACTACGCAAAACAGTGCAATGCGCCAAACGGCGCGAGTGATAAACTGCGCAAAACAGTGCAATGCGCACAACGTCGCGAGTGATAAACTGCGCAAAACAGTGCGGTGCGCAAAACGGCGCGAGTGATAAACGGCGCAAAATAGTGTGATGCGCCAAAAGGGGCGAGTGTTAAACTGCGAAAAATAGTGCGATGTGCAAAACAGTGCGATGCGCAAAACCACGCGAGTGATAAACTGTGCAAGACAGTGCGATGTGCCAAACGGCGCGAGTGTTAAACTGCGCAAAACAGTGCGATGCGCAAAACGGCGCTAGTGATAAACTGCGCAAAACAGTGCAGTGCGCAAAACGGCGTGAGTGATAAACTGCGCAAAACCGTGCGATGCGCCAAAAGGCGCGGGTGTTAAACTGTGCAAAACAGTACGATGCGCAAAACAGTGCGATGCACAAAACCGCGCGAGTGATAAACTGCGCAAAACAGTGCGATGTGCCAAATGGTGCGAGTGTTAAACTGTGCAAAATAGTGCGATGCGCAAAACGGCGCGAGTGATAAACTGCGCAAAACAGTGCGGTGCGCAAAACGGCGCGAGTGATAAACTGCGCAAAACAGTGTGCTGCGCAAAACGGCGCGAGTGATAAACTGTGCATAACAGTGCGATGTGCAAAAATGGCGCGAGTGATAAACTGTGCAAAACAGTGCGATGCGCACAACAGCGCGAGTGATAAACTGCCGAAAATAGTGTGATGCGCAAAACGGCGCGAGTGATAAACTGCGCAAAACAGTGCGATGCGCAAAGCGGCGCGAGTGATAAACTGTGCAAAACGGTGCGATGCGCAAAACCGCGCGAGTGATAAACTTTGCAAAACAGCGCGAGTGATAAACTGCGCAAAATAGTGAGATGCACAAAACAACGCGAGTGATAAACTATGCAAAACAGTGCAATGCGCAAAACAGCGCGAGGGATAAACTGCGCAAAACAGTGCAATGCGCACAACGTCGCGAGTGATAAACTGTGCAAAACAGTGCGATCCGTAAAACGGCACGTGTGAAAAACTGCGCAAAACAGTGCGATGCGCAAAAGCGCGCGAGTGATAACCTGCCGAAAATAGTGCGATGCGCAAAACGGGGCGAGTGATAAACTGCGCAAAACGGTGTGATGCGCAAAACGGTGAGAGTGATAAACTTCGCAAAATCGTACGATGCGCAAAACGGCGCGAGGGATAAACTACGCAAAACAGTGCGATGCGCCAAAAGGCACGAGTGTTAAACTGCGCAAAACAGGGCGATGCGCAAAACGGCGCGAGTGAGAAACTGCGCAAAACGGCGCGAGTGACAAACTGCGCAAAACGGTGCGATACGCAAAACGGCTCGAGAGATAAACTGCGCAAAACCGTACGATGCGCAAAAAGGCGCCAGTGATAAACTGCGCAAAATCGTACGATGCGCAACACGGCACGAGTGATGAACTGCGCAAAACGATGCGATGCACAAAACGGCGCGAGTGATGAACTGCGCAAAACAGTGCGATGCGCAAAAGCGCGCGAGTGATAATCTGCCGAAAACAGTGCGATGCACAAAACGGCGCGAGTGATAAATTGTGGAAAACAGTGCGAGCGCAAAACGGCGTGAGTGATAAACTACACAAAACAGGGCGATGCGCACAACCGCGCGAGTGATAAACTGCCGAAAATAGTGCGATGCGCAAAACGACGCGAGTGATAAACTGCGCAAGACAGTGCGATGCGCAAAACGGCGCGAGTGATGAACTGCGCAAAACCGTGCGATGCGCAAAACGGCGCGATTGATCAACTGCACAAAACAGTGCGACGTGCAAAACGGCGCGAGTGATAAACTGCGTAAAACGGTGCGATGCGCAAAACGGCGCGAGTGATAAACTGCGCAAAAGGTTGCGATATGCAAAACAGCGCGAGTGATAAACAGTGCAAAACGGTGCGATGCGCAAAATGGCGGGAGTGATAAACTGCGCAAAACAGTGCGATGCGCAAAATCGCGCGAGTGATAATCTGCGCAAAACAGTGCGATGTGCCAAACGGCGTGAGTGTTAAACTGCGCAAAACCGCGCGATTGATAAACTGTGCAAGACAGTGCGATGTGCCAAACGGCGCGATTGTTAAACTGCGCAAAACAGTGCGATGTACAAAACGGCACGAGTAATAAACTGCGCAAAACAGTGCGGTGCGCAAAACGGCGAGAATGATAAACTGTGCAAAATCGTGCGATGCGCCAGAAGGCGCGAGTGTTAAACTGCGCAAAATAGTGCGATGCGCAAAACAGTGCGATGCACAAAACCGCGCGAGTGATAATCTGCGCAAAATAGTGCGATGTGCCAAACGGCGCGAGTGTTAAACTGCGCAAAACCGCGCGAGTGATAAACTGCGCAAGACAGTGCGATGTGCCAAACGGCGCGATTGTTAAACTGCGCAAAACAGTGCGATGCGCAAAACGGCACGAGTGATAAACTGCGCATAACAGTGCGATGCGCAAAAGCACGCGAGTGATAATCTGCTGAAAATAGTGCGATGCGCAAAACGGGGCGAGTGATAAACTGCGCAAAACGGGGCGATGCACAAAGCGGCGCGAGTGATAAACTGTGCACAACGGTGCGATGCGCAAAACCGTGCGAGTGATAAACAGTGCAAAACCGCGCCATGCGCAAAACAGCGCGAGTGATAAACTGCGCAAAATAGTGAGATGCGCAAAACAGCGCGACTGATAAACTACGCAAAATAGTGCAATGCGCCAAACAGCGCGAGTGATAAACTGCGCAAAACAGTGCAATGCGCACAACGTCGCGAGTGAAAAACTGCGCAAAACAGTGCGGTGCGCAAAACGGCGCGAGTGATAAACTGCGCAAAACAATGTGATGCGCCAAAAGGGGCGAGTGTTAAACTGCGGAAAATAGTGCGATGCGCAAAACAGTGCGACGCGCAAAACCGCGCGAGTGATAAACTGCGCAAGACAGTGCGATGTGCCAAACGGCGCGAGTGTTAAACTGCGCAAAACCGCGCGAGTGATAAACTGCGCAAGACAGTGCGATGTGCCAAACGGCGCGAGTGATAAACTGCGCAAAACAGTGCGGTGCGCAAAACGGCGTGAGCGATAAACTGCGCAAAACGGTGCGATGCGCAAAACCGCGCGAGTGATAAACTGCGCAGAACAGCACCATGCGCAAAACATCCCGAGTGATAAACTGCGCGAAACAGTGAGATGCGCAAAACAGCGCGAGTGATATACTCCGCAAAATAGTGCAATGCGCAAAATAGCGCGAGTGATAAACTGCGCAAAACAGTGCAATGCGCACAACGTCGCGAGTGATAAACTGCGCAAAACAGTGCGATGCGCAAAACGGCGCGAGTGATAAACTGTGAAAAACAGTGCGATGCACAAAAGCACGCGAGTGATAATCTGCTGAAAACAGTGCGATGCGCAAAACGGGGCGAGTGATAAACTGCGCAAAACTGGGCGATGCACAAAGCGGCGCGAGTGATAAACTGTGCAAAACGGTGCGATGCGCAAAACCGTGCGAGTGATAAACAGTGCAAAACCGCGCCACGCGCAAAACAGCGCGAGTGATAAACTACGTAAAACAGTGCAATGCGCCAAACGGCGCGAGTAATAAACTGCACAAAACAGTGCAATGCGCACAACCTCGCGAGTGATAAACTGCGCAAAACAGTGCGGTGCGCAAAACGGCGCGAGTGATAAACTGCGCAAAACAGTGTGATGCGCCAAAAGGCGCGAGTGTTAAACTGCGGAAAATAGTGCGATGCGCAAAACAGTGCGATGCGCAAAACCGCGCGAGTGATAAACTGCGCAAGATAGCGCGATGTGCCAAACGGCGCGAGTGTTAAACTGCGCAAAATTGCGCGAGTGATAAACTGCGCAAGACAGTGCGATGTGCCAAACGGTGCGAGTGTTAAACTGCGCAAAACAGTGCGATGCGCAAAACGGCGCTAGTGATAAACTGCGCAAAACAGTGCGGTGCGCAAAACGGCGTGACTGATAAACTGCGTCAAACCGTGCGATGCGCCAAAAGGCGCGGGTGTTAAACTGCGCAAAATAGTGCGATGCACAAAACCGCGCGAGTGATAAACTGCGCAAAACAGTGCGATACGCCAAACGGCGCGAGTGTTAAACTGTGCAAAATAGTGCGATGCGCAAAACGGCGCGAGTGATAAACTGCGCAAAACAGTGCGGTGCGCAAAACGACGCGAGTGATAAACTGCGCAAAATAGTGCGCTGCACAAAACGGTGCGAGTGATAAATTGCGCAAAACAGTGCGATGTGCAAAAATGGCGCGAGTGATAAACTGCGCAAAACAGTGCGATGCGCAAAGCACCGCGAGTGATAAACTGTGCAAAACGGTGCGATGCGCAAAACTGCGCGAGTGATAAGGTTTGCAAAACAGCGCGAGTGATAAACTGCGCAAAATAGTGAGATGCACAAAACAGCGCGAGTGATAAACTATGCAAAACTGTGCAATGCGCAAAACAGCGAGAGTGATAAACTGCGCAAAACAGTGCAATGCGCACAACGTCGCAAGTGATAAACTGCGCAAAACAGTGTGATCCGCAAAACAGCGCGAGTGATAAACTGCGCAAAACAGTGCGATGCGCAAAAGTGCGCGAGTGATAACCTGCCAAAAATAGTGCGATGCGCAAAACGGGGCGAGTGATAAACTGCGCAAAACGGTGTGATGCGCAAAACGGTGCGGGTGATAAACTTCGCAAAATCGTGCGATGCGCAAAACGGCGCGAGTGATAAACTGCGCAAAACGGTGCGATGCGCCAAAAGGCACGAGTGTTAAACTGCGCAAAACAGGGCGATGCGCAAAACGGCGCGAGTGAGAAACTGCGCAAAACAGTGCGATGCGCAAAACGGCGCGAGTGACAAACTGCGCAAAACGGTGCGATGCGCCAAAAGGCACGAGTGTTAAACTGCGCAAAACAGGGCGATGCGCAAAACGGCGCGAGTGAGAAACTGCGCAAAACAGTGCGATGCGCAAAACGGCGCGAGTGACAAACTGCGCAAAACGGTGCGATACGCAAAACGGCGCGAGAGATAAACTGCGCAAAACCGTACGTTACGCAAAAAGGCGCCAGTGATAAACTGCGCAAAACCGTGCGATGCGCAACACGGCACGAGTGATGAACTGCGCAAAACGGTGCGATGCACAAAACGGCGCGAGTGATGAACTGCGCAAAACAGTGCGATGCGCAAAAACGCGCGAGTGATAATCTGTCGAAAACAGTGCGATGCGCAAAACGGCGCGAGTGATAAATTGCGGAAAACAGTGCGACGCGCAAAACGGCGTGAGTGATAAACTACACAAAATAGGGCGATGCGCACAACCGCGCGAGTGATAAACTGCCGAAAATAGTGCAATACGCAAAACGGCGCGAGTGATAAACTGCGCAAGACAGTGCGATGCGCAAAACGGCGCGAGTGATGAACTGCGCAAAACCGTGCGATGCACAAAACGGCGCGATTGATCAACTGCGCAAAACAGTGCGATGCGCAAAACGGCGCGAGTGATAAACTGCGCAAAACGGTGCGATGCGCAAAACGGCGCGAGTGATAAATTGCGCAAAAGGGTGCGATACGCAAAACGGCGCGAGTGATAAACTGCGCAAAACGGTGCGATGCGCAAAATGGCGGGAGTGATAAACTGCGCAAAACAGTGCGATGCGCAAAATCGCGCGAGTGATAATCTGCGCAAAACAGTGCGATGTGCCAAACGGCGTCAGTGTTAAACTACGCAAAACAGCACGATTGATAAACTGTGCAAGACAGTGCGATGTTCCAAACGGCGCGATTGTTAAACTACGCAAAACAGTGCGATGCGCAAAACGGCACGAGTGATAAACTGCGCAAAACAGTGCGGTGCGCAAAACGGCGTGAATGATAAACTGTGCAAAACCGTGCGATGCGCCAGATGGCGCGAGTGTTAAACTGCGCAAAATAGTGCGATGCGCAAAACAGTGCGATGCACAAAACCACGCGAGTGATAACCTGCGCAAAATAGTGCGATGTGCCAAACGGCGCGAGTGTTAAACTGCGCAAAACCGCGCGAGTGATAAACTGCGCAAGACAGTGCGATGTGCCAAACAGCGCGATTGTTAAACTGCGCAAAACAGTGCGATGCGCAAAACGGCGCGAGTGATAAACTGCGCAAAACAGTGCGATGCGCAAAAGCACGCGAGTGATAATCTGCTAAAAACAGTGCGATGCGCAAAACGGGGCGAGTGATAAACTGCGCAAAACAGTGCGATGCACAAAGCGGTGCGAGTGATAAACTGCGCAAAACAATGTGATGCGCCAAAAGGGGCGAGTGTTAAACTGCGAAAAATAGTGCGATGCGCAAAACAGTGCGATGCGCAAAACCGGGCGAGTGATAAGCTGCGCAAAATAGTGCGATGTGCCAAACGGCGCGAGTGTTAAACTGCGCAAAACCGCGCGAGTGATAAACTGCGCAAGACAGTGCGATGTGCCAAACGGCGCGAGTGTTAAACTGCGCAAAACAGTGCGATGCGCAAAACGGCGCTAGTGATAAACTGCGCAAAACGGCGTGAGTGATAAACTACGCAAAACCGTGCGATGCGCCAAAAGGCGCGGGTGTTAAACTGCGCAAAACAGTGCGATGCGCAAAACAGTGTGATGCACAAAACCGCGCGAGTGATAAACTGCGCAAAATAGTGCGATGCGCCAAACGGCGCGAGTGTTAAACTGTGCAAAATAGTGCGATGCGCAAAACGGCGCGAGTGATAAACTGCGCAAAACAGTGCGGTGCGCAAAACGGCGCGAGTGATAAACTGCGCAAAACAGTGCGCTGCGTAAAACGGCGCGAGTGATAAACTGCGCAAAACAGTGCGATGTGCAAAAATGGCGCGAGTGATAAACTGCGCAAAACAGTGCGATGCGCAAAGCGGCGCGAGTGATAAACTGTGCAAAACGGTGCGATGCGCAAAACCGCGCGAGTGATAAACTGCGCAAAACAGCGCCTTGCGCAAAACAGCGTGAGTGATAAACTGCGCAAAATAGTGAGATGCCCAAAACAGCGCGAGTGATAAACTGCGCAAAACAGTGCAATGCGCACAACATCGCGAGTGATAAACTGCGCAAAACAATGCGATCCGCAAAACGGAGCGAGTGATAAACTGCGCAAAACAGTGCGATACGCAAAAGCGCGCGAGTGATAACCTGCCGAAAATAGTGCGATGCGCAAAACGGGACGAGTGATAAACTGCGCAAAACGGTGTGATGCGCAAAACGGGGTGAGTGATAAACTTCGCAAAATCGGGCGATGCACAAAACGGCGCGAGTGATAAACTGCGCAAAACAGTGCGATGCGCCAAAAGGCACGAGTGTTAAACTGCGCAAAACAGTGCGATGCGCAAAACGGCGCGAGTGAGAAACTGCGCAACACAGTGCGATGCGCAAAACGGCGCGAGTGACAAACTCCGCAAAACAGTGCGTTGCGCAAAACGGCGCGAGAGATAAACTGCGCAAAACCGTACGATGCGCAAAAAGGCGCCAGTGATAAACTGCGCAAAATCGTGCGATGCGCAACACGGCACGAGTGATGAACTGCGCAAAACGGTGCGATGCCCAAAACGGCGCGAGTGATGAACTGCGCAAAACAGTGCGATGCGCAAAAGTGCGAGAGTGATAATCTGCCGAAAACAGTGCGATGCGCAAAACGGCGCGAGTGATAAATTGCGGAAAACAGTGCGATGCGCAAAACGGCGTGAGTCATAAACTACACAAAACAGGGCGATGCGCACAACCGCGCGAGTGATAAACTGCCGAAAATAGTGCGATGCGCAAAACGGCGCGAGTGATAGACTGCGCAAGACAGTGCGATGCGCAAAACGGCGCGAGTGATGTACTGCGCAAAACCGTGCGATGCGCAAAACGGCGCGATTGATCAACTGCGCAAAACAGTGCGATGTGCAAAACGGCGCGAGTGATAAACTGCGCAAACCGGTGCGATGCGCGAAACGGTGCGAGTGATAAACTGCGCAAAAGGGTGCGATACGCAAAACGGCGCGAGTGATAAACTGCGCAAAACGGTGCGATGCGCAAAATGGCGGGAGTGATAAACTACGCAAAACAGTGCTATGCGCAAAATTGCGCGAGTGATAATCTGCGCAAAACAGTGCGATGTGCCAAACGGCGTGAGTGTTAAACTGCGCAAAACCGCGCGATTGATAAACTGTGCAAGACAGTGCGATGTGCCAAACGGCGCGATTGTTAAACTGCGCAAAACAGTGCGATGCGCAAAATGGTACGAGTGATAAACTGCGCAAAACAGTGCGGTGCACAAAACAGCGTGGATGATAAACTGTGCAAAACCATGCGATGCGCCAGAAGGCGTGAGTGTTAAACTGCGCAAAATAGTGCGATGCGCAAAACAGTGCGATGCACAAAACCGCGCGAGTGATAATCAGCGCAAAATAGTGCGATGTGCCAAATGGCGCGAGTGTTAAACTGCGCAAAACCGCGCGAGTGATAAACTGCGCAATACAGTGCGATGTGCCAAATGGCGCGATTGTTAAACTGCGCAAAACAGTGCGATGCGCAAAACGACACGAGTGATAAACTGCGCAAAACAGTGCGGTGCGCAAAACGGTGAGAATGATAAACTGTGCAAAACCGTGCGATACGCCAGAAGGCGCGAGTGTTAAACTGCGCAAAACAGCGCGATGAGCCAAACGGATCGAGTGTTAAACTGCGCAAAATAGTGTCGTGCGCAAAACGGGGCGAGTGATAAACTGCGCAAAATAGTGCGCAACGCAAAACGGCGCGAGTGATAAACTGCGCAAAACAGTGCGATGCGCACAACAGCGCGAGTGATAAACTGCCGAAAACAGTGCGATGCGCAAAACGGCGCGAGTGATAAACTGCGCAAAACAGTGCGATGCGCAAAGCGGCGCGAGTGATAAACTGCGCAAAATGGGGCGATGCGCAAAACCGCGCGAGTGATAAACTGCGCAAAATAGTGAGATGCGCAAAACAGCACGAGTGATAAACTACGCAAAACAGTGCAATGTGCAAAACAGCGCGAGTGATAAACTGCGCAAAACAATGCAATGCGCACAACGTCGCGTGCGATAAACTGCGCAAAACAGTGCGATCCGCAAAACGGCGCGAGTGATAAACTGTGCAAAACAGTGCGATGCGCAAAAGCGCGCGAGTGATAATCTGCCGAAAACAGTGCGATGCGCAAAACGGGGCGAGTGATAAACTGCGTAAAACGGTGCGATGCGCAAAACGGCGCGAGTGATAAACTGCGCAAAACAATGTGATGCGCCAAAAGGCACGAGTGTTAAATTGCGCAAAACAGTGCGATGCGCAAAACGGCGCGAGTGAGAAAATGCGCAAAACAGTGCGATGCGCAAAACGGCGCGAGTGATAAACTGCGCAAAATCGTGCGATGCGCAAAACGGCGCCAGTGATAAACTGCGCAAAACAATGTTATGCGCCAAAAGGCACGAGTGTTAAACTGCGCAAAACAGTGCGATGCGCAAAACGGCGCGAGTGAGAAACTGCACAAAACAGTGCGATGCGCAAAACGGCGCGAGTGACAAACTGCGCAAAACGGTGCGATGCGCAAAACGGCGCGAGTGACAAACTGCGCAAAACGGTGCGATGCGCAAAACGGCGCGAGAGATAAACTGCGCAAAATCGTACGATGCGCAAAAAGGCGCCAGTGATAAACTGCGCAAAACGGTGCGATGCGCAAAACGGCGCGAGTGATGAACTGCGCAAAACAGTGCGATGCGCAAAAGCGCGCGAGTGATAATCTGTCAAAAATAGTGCGATGCGCAAAACGGCGCGAGTGATAAATTGCGCAAAATAGTGCGACGCACAAAACGGCGCGAGTGATAAATTGCCAAAAATAGTGCGATGCGCAAAACGGCGCGAGTGACAAACTGCGCAAAAAGGTGCGATGCGCAAAACGGCGCGAGAGATAAACTGTGCAAAATCGTACGATGCGCAAAAAGGCGCCAGTGATAAACTGCAGCAAAAAGGTGCGATGCGCAAAACGGCGCGAGTGATGAACTGCGCAAAACAGTGCGATGCGCAAAAGCGCGCGAGTGATAATCTGTCGAAAATAGTGCGATGCGCAAAACGGCGTGAGTGATAAATTGCGCAAAATAGTGCGACGCACAAAGGCGCGAGAGTATAATTGCCAAAAATAGTGCGATGCGCAAAACGGCGCGAGTGATGAACTGTGCAAAACCGTGCGATGCGCAAAACGGCGCGAATGATCAACTGCGCAAAACAGTGCGATGCGCAAAACGGCGCGAGTGATAAACTGCGCAAAACGGCGCGAGTGATAAACTGTGCAAAACGGCACGATGCGCAAAACGGCGCGAGTGATAAACTACGCAAAAGGGTGCGATACGCAAAACGGCGCGAGTGATAAACTGCGCAAAACGGTGCGATGCGCAAAACGGCACGAGTGACAAACTGCGCAAAACCGTGCGATGCGCAAAACGGCGGGAGTGATAAACTGCGCAAAATCGCGCGAGTGATAATCTGCGTAAAACAGTGCGATGCGGAAAACGGCGCGAGTGATAAACTGTGCAAAAAAGTGAGATGCGCAAAACGGCGCGAGTGATAAACTGCGCAAAACGGTGCAATGCGCAAAATGGCGTGAGTGATGAACTGCGCAAAACAGTGCGATGCGCCAAAAGGCGCGAGTGTTAAATTGCGGAAAATAGTGCGATGCGCAAAACAGTGCGATGCGCAAAACTGCGGGAGTGATAAACTGCACAAGACAGTGCGATGTGCCAAACGGCGCGAGTGTTAAACTACGCAAAAAACCGCGCGAGTGATAAACTGCGCAAGACAGTGCGATGTGCCAAACGGCGAGAGTGTTAACTGCGCAAAACAGTGCGATGCGCCAAACGGCGGGAGTGTTAAACTGCGCAAAATAGTGCGATGCGCAAAACGGCGCGAGTGATAAACTGCGCAAAACACTGCGGTACGCAAAACGGCGCGAGTGATAAACTGTGCAAAACAGTGCGATGCGCAAAGCGGCGCGAGTGATAAATTGCGCAAAATGGGGCGATGCGCAAAACCGCGCGAGTGATAAACTGCGCAAAACCGCACCATGCGCAAAACCGCGCGGTGATAACTGCGCAAAATAGTGAGATGCGCAAAACAGCACGAGTGATAACTACGCAAAACAGTGCAATGTGCAAAACAGCGCGAGTGATAAACTGCGCAAAACATGGAATGCGCACAACGTCGGTGCGATATAACTGCGCAAAAGTGCGATCCGCAAAACGGCGCGAGTGATAAACTGCGCAAAACGGGGCGATGCGCAAAACCGCGCGAGTGATAAACTGCGCAAAACCGCACCATGCGCAAAACAGCGCGAGTGATAAACTGCGCAAAATAGTGAGATGCGCAAAACAGCACGAGTGATAAACTACGCAAAACAGTGCAATGTGCAAAACAGCGCGAGTGATAAACTGCGCAAAACAATGCAATGCGCACAACGTCGCGTGCGATAAACTGCGCAAAACAGTGCGATCCGCAAAACGGCGCGAGTGATAAACTGCGCAAAACAGTGCGATGCGCAAAATAGCGCGAGTGATAAACTGCGCAAAACAGCGCAATGCGCAAAATGGGGCGAGTGATAAACTGCGTAAAACGGTGCGATGCGCAAAACGGCGCGAGTGATAAACTGCGCAAAACAATGTGATGCGCCAAAAGGCACGAGTGTTAAATTGCGCAAAACAGTGCGATGCGCAAAACGGCGCGAGTGAGAAAATGCGCAAAACAGTGCGATGCGCAAAACGGCGCGAGTGATAAACTGCGCAAAATCGTGCGATGCGCAAAACGGCGCGAGTGATAAACTGCGCAAAACAATGTGATGCGCCAAAAGGCACGAGTGTTAAACTGCGCAAAACAGTGCGATGCGCAAAACGGCGCGAGTGAGAAACTGCGCAAAACAGTGCGATGCGAAAAACGACACGAGTGACAAAATGCGCAAAACGGTGCGATGCGCAAAACGGCGCGAGTGACAAACTGCGCAAAAAGGTGCGATGCGCAAAACGGCGCGAGAGATAAACTGTGCAAAATCGTACGATGCGCAAAAAGGCGCCAGTGATAAACTGCAGCAAAAAGGTGCGATGCGCAAAACGGCGCGAGTGATGAACTGCGCAAAACAGTGCGATGCGCAAAAGCGCGCGAGTGATAATCTGCCGAAAATAGTGCGATGCGCAAAACGGCGCGAGTGATAAATTGCGCAAAACAGTGCGATGCGCAAAACGGCGCGAGTGATAAACTGCCAAAAATAGTGCGATGCGCAAAACGGCGCGAGTGATGAACTGCGCAAAACCGTGCGATGCGCAAAACGGCGCGATTGATCAACTGCGCAAAACAGTGCGATGCGCAAAACGGCGCGAGTGATAAACTGCGCAAAACGGCGCGAGTGATAAACTGCGCAAAACGGTGCGATGCGCAAAACGGCGCGAGTGATAAACTGCGCAAAAGGGTGCGATACGCAAAACGGCGCGAGTGATAAACTGCGCAAAACGGTGCGATGCGCAAAACGGCGCGAGTGACAAACTGCGCAAAACCGTGCGATGCGCAAAACGGCGGGAGTGATAAACTGCGCAAAACAGTGCGATGCGCAAAATCGCGCGAGTGATAATCTGCGCAAAACAGTGCGATGCGGAAAACGGCGCGAGTGATAAACTGCGCAAAACAGTGAGATGCGCAAAACGGCGCGAGTGATAAACTGCGCAAAACGGTGCAATGCGCAAAACGGCGTGAGTGATAAACTGCGCAAAACAGTGCGATGCGCCAAAAGGCGCGAGTGTTAAATTGCGGAAAATAGTGCGATGCGCAAAACAGTGCGATGCGCAAAACCGCGCGAGTGATAAACTGCGCAAGACAGTGCGATGTGCCAAACGGCGCGAGTGTTAAACTACGCAAAAACCGCGCGAGTGATAAACTGCGCAAGACAGTGCGATGTGCCAAACGGCGCGAGTGTTAAACTGCGCAAAACAGTGCGATGCGCCAAACAGCGCGAGTGTTAAACTGCGCAAAATAGTGCGATGCGCAAAACGGCGCGAGTGATAAACTGCGCAAAACACTGCGGTACACAAAACGGCGCGAGTGATAAACTGCGCAAAACAGTGCGCTGCGCAAAATGGTGCGAGTGATAAACTGCGCAAAATGGGGCGATGTACAAAAATGGCGCGAGTGATAAACTGCGCAAAACAGTGCGATGCGCACCACAGCGCGAGTGATAAACTGCTGAAAACAGTGCGATGCGCAAAACGGCGCGAGTGATAAACTGCGCAAAACAGTGCGATGCGCAAAGCGGCGCGAGTGATAAACTGTGCAAAACGGTGCGATGCGCAAAACCGCGCGAGTGATAAACTGCGCAAAACAGCGCGAGTGATAAACTGCGCAAAATAGTGAGATGCGCAAAACAGCGCGAGTGATAAACTACGCAAAATAGTGCAATGCGCAAAATAGCGCGAGTGATAAACTGCGCAAAACAGCGCAATGCGCACAACGTCGCGAGTGATAAACTGCGCAAAACAGTGCGATCCGCAAAACGGCGCGAGTGATAAACTGCGCAAAACAATGTGATGCGCCAAAAGGCACGAGTGTTAAATTGCGCAAAACAGTGCGATGCGCAAAACGGCGCGAGTGAGAAAATGCGCAAAACAGTGCGATGCGCAAAACGGCGCGAGTGATAAACTGCGCAAAATCGTGCGATGCGCAAAACGGCGCCAGTGATAAACTGCACAAAACAATGTGATGCGCCAAAAGGCACGAGTGTTAAACTGCGCAAAACAGTGCGATGCGCAAAACGGCGCGAGTGAGAAACTGCGCAAAACAGTGCGATGCGAAAAACGGCACGAGTGACAAAATGCACAAAACGGTGCGATGCGCAAAACGGCGCGAGTGACAAACTGCGCAAAAAGGTGCGATGCGCAAAACGGCGCGAGAGATAAACTGTGCAAAATCGTACGATGCGCAAAAAGGCGCCAGTGATAAACTGCAGCAAAAAGGTGCGATGCGCAAAACGGCGCGAGTGATGAACTGCGCAAAACAGTGCGATGCGCAAAAGAGCGCGAGTGATAATCTGTCGAAAATAGTGCGATGCGCAAAACGGCGTGAGTGATAAATTGCGCAAAATAGTGCGACGCACAAAACGGCGCGAGTGATAAATTGCCAAAAATAGTGCGATGCGCAAAACGGCGCGAGTGATGAACTTTGCAAAACCGTGCGATGCGCAAAACGGCGCGAGTGATAAACTGCGCAAAACAGTGCGATGCGCAAAACGGCGCGAGTGATAAACTGCGCAAAACGGCGCGAGTGATAAACTGTGCAAAACGGTGCGATGCGCAAAACGGCGCGAGTGATAAACTACGCAAAAGGGTGCGATACGCAAAACGGCGCGAGTGATAAACTGCGCAAAATGGTCCGATGCGCAAAACGGCGCGAGTGACAAACTGCGCAAAACCGTGCGATGCGCAAAACGGCGGGAGTGATAAACTGCGCAAAACAGTGCGATGCGCAAAATCGCGCGAGTGATAATCTGTGCAAAACAGTGCGATGCGGAAAACGGCGCGAGTGATAAACTGCGCAAAAAAGTGAGATGCGCAAAACGGCGCGAGTGATAAACTGCGCAAAACGGTGCAATGCGCAAAATGGCGTGAGTGATGAACTGCGCAAAACAGTGCGATGCGCCAAAAGGCGTGAGTGTTAAATTGCGGAAAATAGTGCGATGCGCAAAACAGTGCGATGCGCAAAACTGCGGGAGTGATAAACTGCGCAAGACAGTGCGATGTGCCAAACGGCGCGAGTGTTCAACTACGCAAAAACCGCGCGAGTGATAAACTGCGCAAGACAGTGCGATGTGCCAAACGGCGAGAGTGTTAAACTGCGCAAAACAGTGCGATGCGCCAAACAGCGGGAGTGTTAAACTGCGCAAAATAGTGCGATGCGCAAAACGGCGCGAGTGATAAACTGCGCAAAACACTGCGGTACGCAAAACGGCGCGAGTGATAAACTGCGCAAAACAGTGCGCTGCGCAAAATGGTGCGAGTGATAAACTGCGCAAAATGGTGCGATGTGCAAAAATGGCGCGAGTGATAAACTGCGCAAAACAGTGCGATGCGCACAACAGCGCGAGTGATAAACTGCCGAAAACAGTGCGATGCGCAAAACGGCGCGAGTGATAAACTGCGCAAAACAGTGCGATGCGCAAAGCGGCGCGAGTGATAAACTGTGCAAAACGGTGCGATGCGCAAAACCGCGCGAGTGATAAACTGCGCAAAACAGCGCGAGTGATAAACTGCGCAAAATAGTGAGATGCGCAAAAACAGCGCGAGTGATAAACTACGCAAAATAGTGGAATGCGCAAAATAGCGCGAGTGACAAACTGCGCAAAACAGCGCAATGCGCACAACGTCGCGAGTGATAAACTGCACAAAACAGTGCGATCCGCAAAACGGCGCGAGTGATAAACTGCGCAAAACAGTGCGATGCGCAAAAGCGCGTGAGTGATAATCTGTCGAAAATCGTACGAAGCGCAAAACGGTGCGATGCGCAAAACGGCGCCAATGATAAACTCCGCAAAACCGTGCGACGCGCAAAACGGCGCGAGTGATAAACTACGTAAAACAGTGCGATGCCCCAAAAGGCACGAGTGTTAACCTGCGCAAAACAGTGCGACGCGCAAAACGGCGCGAGTGAGAAACTGCGCAAAACAGTGCGATGCGCAAAATGGCACGAGTGACAAACTGCGCAAAACGGTACGATGCGCAAAAAGGCACGACTGATGAACTGCACAACACAGTGCAAAACGACACGACTGATGAACTGCACAACACCGTGCGATGCGTAAAACGGCGCGATTGATAAACTGCGTAAAACGGCGTGAGTGTTAACCTGCGCAAAATAGTGCGATGCACAAAACAGTGCGATGCACAAAACCGCGCGAGTGATAAACTGCGCAAAACAGTGCGATGCGCCAAACGGCGCGAGTGTTAAACTGCGCAAAATAGTGCGATGCACAAAACAGTGCGATGCACAAAACCGCGCGAGTGATAAACTGCGCAAAACAGTGCGATGCGCCAAACGGCGCGAGTGTTAAACTGTGCAAAATAGTGCGATGCGCAAAACGGCGCGAGTGATAAACTGCGCAAAATAGTGCGGTGCGCAAAACGGCGCGAGTGATAAACTGCGCAAAACAGTGCGCTGCGCAAAACGGCGTGAGTGATAAACTGCGCAAAACAGTGCGATGTGCAAAAATGGCGCGAGTGATAAACTGCGCAAAACAGTGCGATGCGCACAACAGCGCGAGCGATAAACTGCCGAAAACAGTGCGATGCGCAAAATGGCGCGAGTGATAAACTGCGCAAAACAGTGCGATGCGCAAAGCGGCGCGAGTGATAAACTTTGCAAAACGGTGCGATGCGCAAAACCACGCGAGTGATAAACTGCGCAAAACAGCGCCTTGCGCAAAACAGCGCGAGTGATAAACTGTGCAAAACGGTGCCATGCGCACAACGTCGCGAGTGATAAACTGCGCAAAACAGTGCGATCCGCAAAATGGCGCGAGTGATAAACTGTGCAAAACAGTGCGACGCGCAAAAGTGCGCGAGTGATAATCTGTCAAAAACCGTGCGATGTGCAAAACGGGGCGAGTGATAAACTGCGCAAAACAGTGCGATGCGCAAAACGGCGCGAGTGATAAACTGCGCAAAACAGTGCGATGCCCCAAAAGGCACGAGTGTTCAACTGCGCAAAACAGTGCGATGCGCAAAACGGCACGAGTGAGAAACTGCGCAAAACAGTGCGATGCGCAAAACGGCGCGAGTGATGAACTGCGCAAAACGGTGCGATGCGCAAAACGGCGCGAGTGATCAACTGCGCAAAACAGTGCGATGCGCAAAAGCGCGCGAGTGATAATCTGCCAAAAACAGTGCGATGCGCAAAACGGCGCGAGTGATAAATTGCGCAAAACAGTGCGATGCGCAAAACGGCGTGAGTGATAAACTGCGCAAAATAGTTCGATGCGCACAACAGCGCGAGTGATAAACTGCCGAAATTAGTGCGATGCGCCAAACGGCACGAGTGTTAAACTGTGCAAAATAGTGTGATGCGCAAAACGACGCGAGTGATAAACTGCGCAAAATAGTGCGGTGGGCAAAACGGCGCGAGTGATAAACTGCGCAAAACAGTGCGATGCGCAAAACGGCGCGAGTGATAATCTGCCGAAAACAGTGCGATGCCCAAAATGGGGCGAGTGATAAACTGCGCAAAAGGGTGCGATGCGCAAAGCGGCGCGAGTGATAAACTGTGCAAAACGGTGCGATGCGCAAAACCGCGCGAGTGATAAACTGCGCAAAACCGCGCCATGCGCAAAACAGCTCGAGTGATAACCTGCGCAAAATAGTGAGATGCGCAAAACAGAGCGAGTCATAAACTACGCAAAACAGTGCAATCCGCCAAACGGCGCGAGTGATAAACTGCGCAAAACAGTGCAATGCGCACAACGTCGTGAGTGATAAACTGCGCAAAAGGGTGCGGTGCGCAAAACGG
This sequence comes from Camellia japonica, assembly GCA_030407325.1. Classification (NCBI taxonomy): domain Eukaryota; kingdom Viridiplantae; phylum Streptophyta; class Magnoliopsida; order Ericales; family Theaceae; genus Camellia; species Camellia japonica. The sequence continues at coordinate 92,646 of JAPPVO010007897.1, forward strand.
CGCGAGTGATAAACTGCGTAAAACAGTGCGATGGCCAAAAGGCGCGCGTGTTAATCTGCAGAAAATAGTGCGATACGCAAAACGGGGCGAGTGATATACTGCGCAAAACGGTGCGATACGCAAAACGGCGCGAGTGATAAACTGCGCAAAACCGTGCGATGCGCAAAACGGCGCGAGTGATAAACTGCGCAAAACAATGCGATGCGCCAAAAGGCTCGAGTGTTAAACTGCGCAAAACGGCGCGAGTGAGAAACTGCGCAAAACAGTGCGATGCGCAAAACGGCACGAGTGACAAACTGCGCAAAACGGTGCGATACGCAAAACGGCGCGAGTGACAAACTGCGCAAAACGGTGCGATGTGCAAAACGGCACGAGAGATAAACTGCGCAAAACCGTACGATGCGCAAAAAGGCGCCAGTGATAAACTGCGCAAAACCGTGCGATGTGGAAAATGGCGCGAGTGATGAACTGCGCAAAACGGTGCGATGCGCAAAACGGTGGGAGTGATGAACAGCGCAAAACAGTGCGATGTGCAAAAGCGCGCGACTGGTAATATATCGAAAACAGTGCGACGCGCAAAACGGCGCGAGTGATAAACTGCCGAAAATAGTACGATGCGCAAAACGGCGCGAGTGATGAACTGCGCAAAACCGTGCAATGCGTAAAACGGCGCAAGTGATAAACTGCGCAAAAGGGTGCGATTCGCAAAACGGCGTGAGTGATAAACTGCGCAAAACGGTGCGATGCGCAAAACGGCACGAGTGATAAACTGCGCAAAAGGGTGCGATACGCAAAACGGCGCAAGTGATAAACTGCGTAAAACGGTGCGATGCGCAAAATGGCGGGAGTGATAAACTGCGCAAAACAGTGCGATGCGCAAAATCGCGCGAGTGATAATCTACGCAAAACAGTGCGATGTGCCCAACAGCGCGAGTGTTAAAACTGCGCAAAACCGTGTGAGTGATAAACTGCGCAAGACAGTGCGATGTGCCAAACGGCGCGATTGTTAAATTGCGCAAAACAGTGTGATGCGCAAAACGACACGAGTGATAAACTGCGCAAAACAGTGCGGTGCGCAAAACGGCGTGAATGATAAACTGCGCAAAACCGTGCTTTGCGGCAGAAGGCACGAGTGTTAAACTGCACAAAATAGTGCGATGCGCAAAACAGTGCGATGCACAAAACCGCGCGAGTGATAAACTGCACAAAACAGTGCGATGCGCCGAACGGCGCGAGTGTTAAACTATGCAAAATAGTGCGATGCGCAAAACGGCGCGAGTGATAAACTGCGCAAAACAGTGCGGTGCACAAAACGACGCGAGTGATAAACTGCGCAAAATAGTGCGCAGCACAAAACGGCGCGAGTGATAAACTGCGCAAAACAGTGCGATGTGCATAAATGGCGCGAGTGATAAACTGCGCAAAACAGTGCGGTGCGCAAAACGGCGTGAATGATAAACTGCGCAAAACCGTGCGATGCGGCAGAAGGCGCGAGTGTTAAACTGCGCAAAATAGTGCGATGCGCAAAACAGTGCGATGCACAAAACCGCGCGAGTGATAAACTGCACAAAACAGTGCGATGCGCCGAACGGCGCGAGTGTTAAACTATGCAAAATAGTGCGATGCGCAAAACGGCGCGAGTGATAAACTGCGCAAAACAGTGCGGTGCACAAAACGACGCGAGTGATAAACTGCGCAAAATAGTGCGCAGCACAAAACGGCGCGAGTGATAACTGCGCAAAACAGTGCGATGTGCATAAATGGCGTGAGTGATAAACTGCGCAAAACAGTGCGGTGCGCAAAACGGCGTGAATGATAAACTGCGCAAAACCGTGCGATGCGGCAGAAGGCGCGAGTGTTAAACTGCGCAAAATAGTGCGATGCGCAAAACAGTGCGATGCACAAAACCACGCGAGTGATAAACTGCACAAAACAGTGCGATGCGCCGAACGGCGCGAGTGTTAAACTATGCAAAATAGTGCGATGCGCAAAACGGCGCGAGTGATAAACTGCGCAAAACAGTGCGGTGCGCAAAACGACGCGAGTGATAAACTGCGCAAAACAGTGCGATGCGCAAAACGGCGCGAGTGATAAACTGCGCAAAACAGTGCGATGTGCAAAACGGCGCGAGTGATAAACTGCGCAAAACAGTGCGGTGCGCAAAACGGCGTGAATGATAAACTGCGCAAAACCGTGCGATGCGCCAGAAGGCGCGAGTGTTAAACTGCGCAAAATAGTGCGATGCGCAAAACAGTGCGATGCACAAAACCGCGCGAGTGATAAACTGCGCAAAACAGTGCGATGCGCCGAACGGCGCGAGTGTTAAACTATGCAAAATAGTGCGATGCGCAAAACGGCGCGAGTGATAAACTGCGCAAAACAGTGCGGTGCACAAAACGGCGCGAGTGATAAACTGCGCAAAACAGTGCGCAGCACAAAACGGCGCGAGTGATAAACTGCGCAAAACAGTGCGATGTGCAAAAATGGCGCGAGTGATAAACTGCGCAAAACAGTGCGATGCGCAAAACGGCGTGAATGATAACTGCGCAAAACCGTGCGATGCGGCAGAAGGCGCGAGTGTTAAACTGCGCAAAATAGTGCGATGCGCAAAACAGTGCGATGCACAAAACCACGCGAGTGATAAACTGCACAAAACAGTGCGATGCGCCGAACGGCGCGAGTGTTAAACTATGCAAAATAGTGCGATGCGCAAAACGGCGCGAGTGATAAACTGCGCAAAACAGTGCGGTGCACAAAACGACGCGAGTGATAAACTGTGCAAAATAGTGCGCAGCGCAAAACGGCGCGAGTGATAAACTGCGCAAAACAGTGCGATGTGCATAAATGGCGCGAGTGATAAACTGCGCAAAACAGTGCTGTGCGCAAAACGGCGTGAATGATAAACTGCGCAAAACCGTGCGATGCGCCAGAAGGCGCGAGTGTTAAACTGCGCAAAATAGTGCGATGCGCAAAACAGTGCGATGCACAAAACCGCGCGAGTGATAAACTGCGCAAAACAGTGCGATGCGCCGAACGGCGCGAGTGTTAAACTATGCAAAATAGTGCGATGCGCAAAACGGCGCGAGTGATAAACTGCGCAAAACAGTGCGGTGCACAAAACGGCGCGAGTGATAAACTGCGCAAAATAGTGCGCAGCGCAAAACGGCGCGAGTGATAAACGGCGCAAAACAGTGCGATGTGCATAAATGGCGCGAGTGATAAACTGCGCAAAACAGTGCGATGCGCACAACAGCGCGAGTGATAAACTGCCGAAAATAGTGCGATGCGCAAAACGGCGCGAGGGATAAACTGCGCAAAAAAGTGCGATGCGCAAAGCGGCGCGAGTGATAAACTGTGCAAAATGGGGCGATGCGCAAAACCGCGCGAGTGATAGATTGCGCAAAACCGCGCCATGCGCAAAATAGCGCGAGTGATAAACTGCGCAAAATAGTGAGATGCGCAAAACAGCACGAGTGATAAACTACGCAAAACAGTGCAATGCGCAAAACAGCGCGAGGGATAAACTGCGCAAAACAGTGCAATGCGCAGAACGGCGCGAGCGATAAACTGCGCAAAACAGTGCGATCCGCAAAACGGTGTGAGTGATAAACTGCGCAAAACAATGCGATGCGCCAAAAGGCATGAGTGTTAAACTGCGCAAAATGGCGCGAGTGAGAAACTGCACAAAACAGTGCGATGCGCAAAACGGCACGAGTGACAAACTACGCAAAACGGTACGATGCGCAAAACGGCGCGAGTGACAAACTGCGCAAAACGGTGCGACGCGCAAAACGGCGCGAGAGATAAACTGCGCAAAACCGTACGATGCGCAAAAAGGCGCCAGTGATAAACTGTGCAAAACCGTGCGATGCGCAAAACGGGGCGAGTGATAAACTGCGCAAAACGGTGCGATGCGCGAAACAGCGCGAGTGATAAACTGCGCAAAACCGTGCGATGCGCAAAACGGCGTGAGTGATAAACTGCGCAAAACAGTGCGATGCGCCAAAAGGCACGAGTGATAAACTGCGCAAAACAGTACGATGCGCAAAACGGCGCGAGTGACAAACTGTGCAAACGGTGTGATGCGCAAAACGGCGCGAGAGATAAACTGCGCAAAACCGTACGATGCGCAAAAAGGCGCCAGTGATAAACTGCGCAAAACCGTGCGATGCGCAAAACGACGCGAGGGATAAACTGCGCAAAACGGTGCGAGTGATAAACTGCGTAAAACAGTGCGATGCGCAAAAGCGCGTGAGTGATAATCTGCCGAAAACAGTGCGATGCACAAAATTTCGGGAGTGATAAACTGCGCAAAAAAGTGCGATGCGCAAAATCGCGCGAGTGATAATCTGCGCAAAACAATGCGATGCGCAAAACGGCACGAGTGATAAACTGCGCCAAACAGTGAGATGCGCAAAACGGCGCGAGTGATAAACTGCGCAAAACGGTGCAATGCGCAAAACGGCAGGAGTGATAAACTGCGCAAAACACTGCGATGCGCCAAAAGGCGCGAGTGTTAAACTGCGGAAAATAGTGCGATGCGCAAAACAGTGCGATGCGCAAAACCGCGCGAGTGATAAACTACGCAAGACAGTGCGATGTGCCAAACGGCGCGAGTGTTAAACTGCGCAAAACTGCGCGAGTGATAAACTGCGCAAGACAGTGCGATGTGCCAAACGGCGCGAGTGTTAAACTGCGCAAAATAGTGCGATGCGCAAAACGGCGCGAGTGATAAACTGCGCAAAACAGTGCGGTGCGCAAAACGGCGTGAGTGATAAACTGCGCAAAACGGTGCGATGCGAAAAACCGCGCGAGTGATAAACTACGCAGACCAACACCATGCGCAAAACAGCGCGAGTGATAAACTGCGCAAAAGTGTGAGATGCGCAAAACAGCGCGAGCGATAAACTCCGCAAAATAGTGCAATGCGCAAAACAGCGCGAGTGATAAACTGCGCAAAACAGTGCAATGCGCACAACGTCGCGAGTGATAAACTGCGCAAAACAGTGCGATGCGCCAAACGGCGCGAGTGATAAACTGCGCAAAACAGTGCGATGCACAAAACGGTGCGAGTGATAAACTGCGCAAAATAGTGTGATGCGCAAAAGCGCGCGAGTGATAATCTGCCGAAAATAGTGCGATGCGCAAAACTTCGGGAGTGATAAACTGCGCAAAACAGTGCGATGCGCACAACGTCGCTAGTGATAAACTGCACAAAACAGTGCGATGCGCAAAACGGCGCGAGAGATAAACTGCTCAAAACAGTGCGATGCGCACAACGTCGCGAGTGATAAACTGCGCAAAACAGTGCGATGCGCAAAATGGCGCGAGAGATAAACTGCGCAAAACAGTGCGATGCGCAAAAGCGCGCGAGTGATAATCTGCCGAAACAGTGCGATACGCAAAACGGGGCGAGTGATAAACTGCGCAAAACGGTGCGATGCGCGAAACGACGCGAGTGATAAACTGCGCAAAACCGTGCGATGCGCAAAACAGCGTGAGTGATAAACTGCGCAAAACAGTGCGATGCGCCAAAAGGCACGAGTGATAAACTGCGCAAAACTGTGCGATGCGCAAAACGGCGCGAGTGACAAACTGCGCAAAATGGTGTGATGCGCAAAACAGCGCGAGAGATAAACTGCGCAAAACCGTACGATGCGCAAAAAGGCGCCAGTGATAAACTGCGCAAAACCGTGCGATGCGCAAAACGACGCGAGTGATGAACTACGCAAAACGGTGCGAGTGATAAACTGCGCAAAACAGTGCGATGCGCAAAAGCGCGCGAGTGATAAACTGCGCAAGACAGTGCGATGTGCCAAACGGCGCGAGTGTTAAACTGCGCAAAACCGCGCGAGTGATAAATTGCGCAAGACTGTGCGATGTGCCAAACGGCGCGAGTGTTAAACTGCGCAAAATAGTGCGATGCGCAAAACGACGCGAGTGATAAACTGCGCAAAACATTGCGGTGCGCAAAACGGCGTGAGTGATAAACTGCGCAAAACGGTGCGATGCGCAAAACCGCGCGAGTGATAAACAGTGCAGACCAGCACCATGCGCAAAACAGCGCGAGTGATAAACTGCGCAAAAGAGTGAGATGCGCAAAACAGCGCGAGTGATAAACTCCGCAAAATAGTGCAATGTGCAAAACAGCGCGAGTGATAAACCGCGCAAAACAGTGCAATGCGCACAACGTCGCAAGTGATAAATTGCGCAAAACAGTACGATGCGCAAAACGGCGCGAGTGATAAACTGAGCAAAACAGTGCGATGCGCAAAAGCGCGCGAGTGATAATCTGCCAAAAACAGTGCGATGCGCAAAACGGGGCGAGTGATAAACTGCGCAAAACGGTGCGATGGGCAAAACGGCGCGAGTGATAAACTGCGCAAAACCGTGCGATGCGCAAAACGGCGCGAGTGATAAACTGCGCGAAACAGTGCGATGCGCCAAAAGGCCCGAGTGTTAAACTGCGCAAAACGGCGCGAGTGATAAACTGCGCAAAACGGCGCGAGTGATAAACTGCGCAAAACAGTGCGATGCGCAAAAGCGCGCGGGTGATAATCTGCTAAAAACAGTGCGATGCGCAAAATGACGCGAGTGATGAACTGCGCAAAATGGTGCGAGTGATAAACTGCGCAAAACAGTGCGATGCCCAAAAGCGCGCGAGTGATAATTTGCGCAAAACAGCGCGAGTGATAAACTCCGCAAAATAGTGCAATGCGCAAAACAGCGTGAGTGATAAACTGCACAAAACAGTTCAATGCGCACAACGTCGCGAGTGATAAACTGCGCAAAACAGTGCGATGCGCAAAACGACGCGAGTGATAAACTGCGCAAAACAGTGCGACGCTCAAAACGGCGCCAGTGATAAACTGCGCAAAGCTGTACGATGCGCAAAACGGCGCGAGTGATGAACTGCGCAAAAACGGTGCGATGCGCAAAACGGTGGGAGTGATAAACTGCGCAAAACAGTGCGATGCGCAAAAGCGCGCGAGTGATAATCTGCCGAAAACAGTGCGATGCGCAAAACAGTGCAAAACAGTGCAATGCGCACAACGTCGTGAGTGATCAACTGCGCAAAACAGTGTGATGCGCAAAACGGCGCGAGTGATAAACTGCAAAAAACAGTGCGATGCGCAAAAGCGCGCGGGTGATAATCTGTCGAAAATAGTGCGATGCGCAAAACGGGGCGAGTGATAAACTGCGCAAAATGGTGCGATGCGTAAAACGGCGCGAGTGATAAACTGCGCAAAACCGTACGATGCGCAAAACGGCGCGAGTGATAAACTGCGCAAAACAGTGCGATGCGCCAAAAGGCACGAGTGTTAAACTGTGCAAAATAGTGCGATGCGCAAAATGGCGCGAGTAACAAACTGCGCAAAACGGTGTGATGCACAAAACGGCGCGAGAGATAAACTGCGCAAAACCGTACGATGCGCAAAAAGATACCAGTGATAAACAGCGCAAAACCGTGCGATGCGCAAAACGGCGCGAGTGATGAACTGCGCAAAACGGTGCGATGCGCAAAACGGTGCGGGTGATAAACTGCACAAAACAGTGCGATGCGCAAAAGCGCGCGAGTGATAATCTGCCGAAAATAGTGCGATGCGCAAAACTTTGGGTGTGATAAACTGCTCAAAATAGTGCAATGCGCACAACGTCGCGAGTGATAAACTGCGCAAAACAGTGCGATGCGCAAAATGGCGCGAGAGATAAACTGCGCAAAACCGTGCGATGCGCAAAAGCGCGCGAGTGATAATCTGCCGAAACAGTGCGATGCGCAAAACGACGTGAGTGATAAACTGCGCAAAACTGGGCGATGCGCAAAACGGTGCGAGTGATAAACTGCGCAAAACAGTGCGATGCACAAAACTTCGGGAGTGATAAACAGCGCAAAACAGTGCAATGCGCACAACGTCGCGAGTGATAAACTGCGCAAAACAGTGCGATGCGCAAAACGGCGCGAGTGATAAACTGCGCAAAACAGTGCGATGCGCAAAAGCGCGCGAGTGATAATCTGCCGAAAACAGTGCGATGCGCAAAACGGGGCGAGTGATAAACTGCGCAAAACGGTGCGATGCGCAAAACGGCGCGAGTGATAAACTGCGCAAAACCGTGCGATGCGCAAAACGGCGCGAGTGATAAACTGCGCAAAACAGTGCGATGCGCCAAAAGGCACGAGTGTTAAACTGCGCAAAACAGTGCGATGCGCAAAAGCGCGCGGGTGATAATCTGCTGAAAACAGTGCGATGCGCAAAATGACGCGAGTGATGAACTGCGCAAAACGGTGCGAGTGATAAACTGCGCAAAACAGTGCGATGCCCAAAAGCGCGCGAGTGATAATCTGCGCAAAACAGCGCGAGTGATAAACTGCGCAAAACAGCGCGAGTGATAAACTCCGCAAAATAGTGCAATGCGCAAAACAGCGTGAGTGATAAACTGCACAAAACAGTGCAATGCGCACAACGTCGCGAGTGATAAACTGCGCAAAATAGTGCGATGCGCAAAACGACGCGAGTGATAAACTGCGCAAAACATTGCGACGCTCAAAACGGCGCCAGTGATAAACTGCGCAAAGCTGTACGATGCGCAAAACGGCGCGAGTGATGAACTGCGCAAAAATGGTGCGATGCGCAAAACGGTGGGAGTGATAAACTGCGCAAAACAGTGCGATGCGCAAAAGCGCGCGAGTGATAATCTGCCGAAAACAGTGCGATGCGCAAAACAGTGCAATGCGCACAACGTCGTGAGTGATCAACTGCGCAAAACAGTGTGATGCGCAAAACGGCGCGAGTGATAAACTGCAAAAAACAGTGCGATGCGCAAAAGCGCGCGGGTGATAATCTGTCGAAAACAGTGCGATGCGCAAAACGGGGCGAGTGATAAACTGCGCAAAATGGTACGATGCGCAAAACGGCGCGAGTGATAAACTTCGCAAAACCGTACGATGCGCAAAACGGCGCGAGTGATAAACTGCGCAAAACAGTGCGATGCGCCAAATAGGGACGAGTGTTAAACTGTGCAAAACAGTGCGATGCGCAAAACGGCGCGAGTGACAAACTGCGCAAAACGGTGTGATGCACAAAACGGCGCGAGAGATAAACTGCGCAAAACCGTACGATGCGCAAAAAGATGCCAGTGATAAACAGCGCAAAACCGTGCGATGCGCAAAACGGCGCGAGTGATGAACTGCGCAAAACGGTGCGATGCGCAAAATGGTGCGGGTGATAAACTGCACAAAACAGTGTGATGCGCAAAAGCGCGCGACTGATAATCTGCCGAAAATAGTGCGATGCGCAAAACTTTGGGTGTGATAAACTGCTCAAAACAGTGCAATGCGCACAACGTCGCGAGTGATAAACTGCGCAAAACAGTGCGATGCGCAAAATGGCGCGAGAGATAAACTGCGCAAAACAGTGCGACGCGCAAAAGCGCGCGAGTGATAATCTGCCGAAACAGTGCGATGCACAAAACGACGCGAGTGATAAACTGCGCAAAACTGTGCGATGCGCAAAACGGTGCGAGTGATAAACTGCGCAAAACAGTGCGATGCGCAAAACTTCGGGAGTGATAAACTGCGCAAAACAGTGCAATGCGCACAACGTCGCGAGTGATAAACTGCGCAAAACAGTGCGATGCGCAAAACGGCGCGAGTGATAAACTGCGCAAAACAGTGCGATGCGCAAAAGCGCGCGAGTGATAATCTGCCGAAAACAGTGCGATGCGCAAAACGGGGCGAGTGATAAACTGCGCAAAATGGTGCGATGCGCAAAACGGCGCGAGTGATAAACTGCGCAAAACAGTGCGATGCGCCAAAAGGCACGAGTGTTAAACTGCGCAAAACAGTGCGATGCGTAAAACGGCGCGAGTGATAAACTGCGCAAAACAGTGCGATGCGCAAAACAGCACCAGTGACAAACTGCGCCAAACGGTGAGATGCGCAAAACGGCGAGAGAGATAAACTGCGCAAAACCATACGATGCGCAAAAAGGCGCTAGCGATAAACTGCGCAAAACCGTTCGATGCGCAAAACGGCGCGAGTGTTGAACTGCGCAAAACGGTGCGATGCGCAAAACGGTGGGAGTGATAAACTACGCAAAACAGCGCGATGCGCAAAAGCGCGCGAGTGATAATCTACTGAAAACAGTGCGATGCGCACAACGTCGCGAGTGATAAACTGCGCAAAACAGTGCAATGCGCACAACGTCGCGAGTGATAAACTGCGCAAAACAATGCGATGCGCAAAAGCGCGCGAGTGATAATCTGCCGAAAACAGTGCGATGCGCAGAACGGTGCGAGTGATAAACTGCCGAAAACAGTGCGATGCGCAAAACGGGGCGGGTGATAAACTGCACAAAACGGTGGGATGCGCAAAACGGCGCGAGTGATAAACTGCGCAAAACCGTGCGATGCGCAAAACGGCGCGAGTGATAAACTGCGCAAAACAGTGCGATGCGCAAAAGCACGCGAGTGATAATCTGCTGAAAATAGTGCGATGCGCAAAACGGGGCGAGTGATAAACTGCGCAAAACGGTGCGATGCGTAAAACGGCGCGAGTGATAAACTGCGCAAAACCGTGCGATGCGCAAAACGGCGCGAGTGATAAACTGCGCAAAACAGTGCGATGCGCCAAAAGGCACGAGTGTTAAACTGCGCAAAACAGTGCAATGCGCAAAACGGCGCGAGTGATAATATGCGCAAAACCGTGTGATGCGCAAAACGGCGCGAGTGATGAACTGCGCAAAACGGTGCGATGCGCAAAACGGTGGGAGTGATAAACTGCGCAAAACAGCGCGATGCGCAAAAGCGCGTGAGTGATAATCTGCCGAAAACAGTGCGATGCGCAAAACTTCGGGAGTGATAAACTGCGCAAAACAGTGCGATGCAGAAAACCGCACGAGTGATAATCTGCGCAAAACAGTGCGATGCGCAAAACGGCACGAGTGATAAACTGCGCCAAACCGTGAGATGCGCAAAACGGCGCGAGTGATAAACTGCGCAAAACGGTGCAATGCACAAAACGACAGGAGTGATAAACTGCGCAAAACAGTGCGATGCGCCAAAAGGCGCGAGTGTTAAACTACGGAAAATAGTGCGATGCGCAAAACAGTGCGATGCGCAAAACCGCGCGAGTGATAAACAGCGCAAAACAGTGCGATGCACAAAAGCGCGCGAGTGATAATCTGCCGAAAACAGTGCGATGCGCAAAACTTCAGGAGTGATAAACTGAGCAAAACAGTGCGATGCGCAAAAGCGCGCGAGTGATAATCTGCCGAAAACAGTGCGATGCGCAAAACGGGGCGAGTGATAAACTGCGCAAAATGGTGCGATGCGCAAAACGGCGCGAGTGATAAACTGCGCAAAACCGTGCGATGCGCAAAACGGCGCGAGTGATAAACTGCGCAAAACAGTGCGATGCGCCAAAAGGCACGAGTGTTAAACTGCGCAAAACAGTGCGATGCGCAAAACGGCGCGAGTGATAAACTGCGCAAAACAGTGCGATGCGCAAAACGGCGCGAGTGACAAACTGCGCAAAACGGTGTGATGCGCAAAACGGCGCGAGAGATAAACTGCGCAAAACCGTACGATGCGCAAAAAGGCGCCAGTGATAAACTGCGCAAAACCGTGCGATGCGCAAAACGGCGCGAGTGATGAACTGCGCAAAACGGTGCGATGCGCAAAACAGTGCGAGTGATAAATTGCGCAAAACAGTGCGATGCGCAAAAGCGCGCGAGTGATAATCTGCCGAAAACAGTGCGATGCACAAAACTTCGGGAGTGATAAACTGCGCAAAACAGTGCAATGCGCACAACGTCGCGAGTGATAAACTGCGCAAAACAGCGCGACGCGCAAAAACCCGCGAGTGATAATCTGCCAAAAATAGTGCGATGCGCAAAACGGGGCGAGTGATAAACTGCGCAAAACGGTGCGATGCGCTAAACGGCGCGAGTGGTAAACTGCGCAAAACCGTGCGATGCGCAAAACGACGCGAGTGATAAAGTGCGCAAAACGGTGAGATGCGCCAAAAGGCACGAGTGTTAAACTGCGCAAAACAGTGCGATGCGCAAAACGGCGCGAGTGATAAACTGCGCAAAACAGTGCGATGCGCAAAAGCGCGCGGGTGATAATCTGCCAAAAATAGTGCGATGCGCAAAACGACGCGAGTGATGAACTGCGCAAAACGGTGCGAGTGATAAACTGCGCAAAACAGTGCGATGCGCAAAAGCGGGTGAGTGATAAATTGCCGAAAACAGTGCGATGCGCAAAACTTCGGGAGTGATAAACTGCTCAAAATAGTGCGATGCGCAAAACTTCGGGAGTGATAAACTGCGCAAAACAGTGCGATGCGCAAAAGCGCGCGAGTGATAATCTGCCGAAAACAGTGCGATGCGCAAAACTTCAGGAGTGATAAACTGCGCAAAACAGTGCGATGCGCAAAATCACACGAGTGATAATCTGCACAAAACAGTGCGATGCGCAAAATGGCGCGTGTGATAAACTGCGCCAAACAGTGAGATGCGCAAAACGGCGCGGGTGATAAACTGCGCAAAACGGCGCAATGCGCAAAACGGCAGGAGTGATAAACTGCGCAAAACAGTGCGATGCGCCAAAAGGCGCGAGTGTTAAACTGCGGAAAATAGTGCGATGCGCAAAACAGTGCGATGCGCAAAACCGCGGGAGTGATAAACTGCGCAAGACAGTGCGATGTGCCAAACGGCGCGAGTGTTAAACTGCGCAAAATCGCGCGAGTGATAAACTGCGCAAGACAGTGCGATGTGCCAAATGGCGCGAGTGTTAAACTGCGCAAAATAGTGCGATGCGCAAAACGGCGTGAGAGATAAACTGCGCAAAACAGTGCGGTGCGCAAAACGGCGTGAGTGATAAACTGCACAAAACGGTGCGATGCGCAAAACCGCGCGAGTGATAAACTGCGCAGACCAGCACCATGCGCAAAACAGCGCGAGTGATAAACTGCACAAAAGAGTGAGATGCGCAAAACTGCGCGAGTGATAAACTCCGCAAAATAGTGCAATGCGCAAAACAGCGCGAGTGATAAACTGCGCAAAATAGTGCAATGCGCACAACGTCGCGAGTGATAAACTGCGCAAAACAGTGCGATGCGCAAAACGGCGCGAGTGATAAACTGCGCAAAACAGTGCGATGCTCAAAACGGCGCGAGTGACAAACTGCGCAAAACGGTGTGATGCGCAAAACGGCACGAGAGATAAACTGCGCAAAACCGTACGATGCGCAAAAAGGCGCCAGTGATAAACTGCGCAAAGCCGTACGATGCGCAAAACGGCGCGAGTGATGAACTGCGCAAAAACGGTGCGATGCGCAAAACGGTGGGAGTGATAAACTGCGCAAAACAGTGCGATGCGCAAAAGCGCGCGAGTGATAATCTGCCGAAAACAGTGCGATGCGCAAAACTTCGGGAGTGATGAACTGCGCAAAACAGTGCAATGCGCACAACGTCGTGAGTGATCAACTGCGCAAAACAGTGCGATGCGCAAAAGCGCGTGGGTGATAATCTGTCGAAAACAGTGCGATGCGTAAAACGGGACGAGTGATAAACTGCGCAAAAGGGTGCGATGCGTAAAACGGCGCGAGTGATAAACTGCGCAAAATCGTGCGATGCGCAGAACGGCGCGAGTGATAAACTGCGCAAAACAGTGCGATGCGCCAAAAGGCACGAGTGTTAAACTGCGCAAAATAGTGCGATGCGCAAAACGGCGCGAGTGATAAACTGCGCAAAACAGTGCGATGCGCAAAACGGCGCGAGTGACAAACTGCGCAAAACGGTGTGATGCGCAAAACGGCGCGAGAGATAAACTGTGCAAAACCGTACGATGCGCAAAAAGGCGCCAGTGATAAACTGCGCAAAACCGTGCGATGCGCAAAACGGCGCGAGTGATGAACTGCGCAAAACGGTGCGAGTGATAAACTGCGCAAAACAGTGCGATGCGCAAAAGCGCGCGAGTGATAATCTGCCGAAAACAGTGCGATGCGCAAAACTTCGGGAGTGATAAACTGCGCAAAACAGTGCGATGCGCAAAATCGCACGAGTGATAATCTGCGCAAAACAGTGCGATGCGCACAACGTCGCGAGTGATAAACTGCGCAAAACAGTGCGATGCGCAAAACGGCGCGAGTGATAAACTGCGTAAAACGGTGCAATGCGCAAAATGGCAGGAGTGATAAACTGCGCAAAACAGTGCGATGCGCCAAAAGGCGCGAGTGTTAAACTGCGGAAAATAGTGCGATGCGCAAAACAGTGCGATGCGCAAAACCGCGCGAGTGATAAACTGTGCAAGACAGTGCGATGTGCCAAACGGCGCGAGTGTTAAACTGCGCAAAACTGCGCGAGTGATAAACTGCGCAAGACAGTGCGATGTGCCAAACGGCGCGAGTGTTAAACTGCGGAAAAATAGTGCGGTGCGCAAAACGGCGCGCGTGATAAACTGCGCAAAAAAGCGCGGTGCGCAAAACGGCGTGAGTGATAAACTGTGCAAAACGGTGCGATGCGCAAAACCGCGCGAGTGATAAACTGCGCAGACCAGCTCCATACGCAAAACAGCGCGAGTAATAAACTGCGCAAAAGAGTGAGATGCGCAAAACAGCGCGAGTGATAAACTCCGCAAAATAGTGCAACGCGCAAAATAGCGCGAGTGATAAACTGCGCAAAACAGTGCAATGCGCACAATGTCGCGAGTGATAAACTGCGCAAAACAGTGCGATGCGCAAAACGGCGCGAGCGATAAACTGCGCAAAACAGTGCGATGCGCAACACCGAGCGAGTGATAAACTGCGCAAGACAGTGCGATGTGCCAAACGGCGCGAGTGTTAAACTGCGCAAAATAGTGCGATGCGCAAAACGACGCGAGTGATAAACTACGCAAAACAGTGCGGTGCGCAAAACGGCGTGAGTGATAAACTGCGCAAAATGGTGCGATGCGCAAAACCGCGCGAGTGATAAACTGCGCAGACCAGCACCATGCGCAAAACAGCGCGAGTGATAAACTGCGCAAAAGTGTGAGATGCGCAAAACGGCGCGAGAGATAAACTGCGCAAAACCGTACGATGGGTAAAAAGCCGCCAATGATAAACTGCGCAAAACCGTGCGATGCGCAAAACGGCGCGAGCGATAAACTGCGCAAAACAGTGCGATGCGCAAAACGGCGCGAGCGATAAACTGCGCAAAACAGTGCGATGCGCAAAACGGCGCGAGCGATAAACTGCGCAAAACAGTGCGATGCGCAAAAGCGCGCGAGTGATAATCTGCTGAAAATAGTGCGATGCGCAAAACGGTGCGATGCGTAAAACGGCGCGAGTGATAAACTGCGCAAAACCGTGCGATGCGCAAAACGGCGCGAGTGATAAACTGCGCAAAACAGTGCGATGCGCCAAAAGGCACGAGTGTTAAACTGCGCAAAACAGTGCGATACGCCAAACGGCGTGAGTGATAAACTGCGCAAAACCGTGCGATGCGCAAAACGGCGCGAGTGATAAACTGCGCAAAACAGTGCGATGCGCCAAAAGGCACGAGTGTTAAACTGCGCAAAACAGTGCGATGCGCAAAACGGCGCGAGTGATAAACTGCGCAAAACAGTGCGATACGCCAAACGGCGCGAGTGATAAACTGCGCAAAACAGTGCGATACGCAAAACGGCGCGAGTGTCAAACTGCGCAAAACGGTGTGATGTGTAAAACGGCGCGAGAGATAAACTGCGCAAAACCGTACGATGGGCAAAAAGGCACCAGTGACAAACTGCGCAAAACGGTGCGATGCGCAAAATGGCGCGAGTGATGAACTGCGCGAAACGGTGCGATGCGCAAAACGGTGCGAGTGATAAACTGCGCAAAACAGTGTGATGCGCAAAGGCGCGCGAGTGAAAATCTACCTAAAACAGTGCGATGCGCACAACGTCGCGAGTGATAAACTGCGCAAAACAGTGCGATGCGCACAACGTCGCGAGTGATAAACTGCGCAAAACAGTGCCATGCGCACAACGTCGCGAGTGATAAACTGCGCAAAACAATGCTATGCGCAAAAGCACGCGAGTGATAATCTGCCGAAAATAGTGCGATGCGCAAAACGGGGCGAGTGATAAACTGCACAAAATGGTGCGAGTGATAAACTACACAAAACAGTGCGATGTGCAAAACAGCGCGAGTGATCAACTGCGCAAAACAGTGCAATGCGCAAAACGGCACGAGTGATAAACTGCGCAAAACCGTGCGATGCACAAAACGGCGCGAGTGATAAACTGCGCAAAACAGTGCGATGCGCCAAAAGGCACGTGTGTTAAACTGCGTAAAACAGTGCGATGCGCAAAACGGCGCGAGTGATAAACTGCGCAAAACAGTGCGATGCGCAAAACGGCGAGAGTGACAACCTGCGCAAAACGGTGTGATGCGCAAAACGGCGTGAGAGATAAACTGCGCAAAACCGTACGATGGGCAAAAAGGCGCCAATGATAAACTGCGCAAAACCGTGTGATGCGCAAAACGGCGCGAGTGATGAACTACGCAAAACGGTGTGTTGCGCAAAACGGTGCGAGTGATAAACTGCGCAAAACAGTGTGATGCGCAAAACCGCGCGAGTGATAATCTGCCAACAATTGTGCGATGCGCAAAACTTCGGGAGTGATAAACTACGCAAAACAGTGCGATGCGCACAACGTCGCGAGTGATAAACTGCACAAAACAGTGCGATGCGCAAAACGGCGCGAGTGATAAACTGCGCAAAACAGTGCGATGCGCAAAAGTGCGCTGGTGATAATCTGTCGAAAACAGTGCGATGCGCAAAACGACGCGAGTGATGAACTGCGCAAAACGGCGCGAGTGATAAACTGCGCAAAACAGTGCGATGCGCAAAAGTGCGCGGGTGATAATCTGTCGAAAACAGTGCGATGCGCAAAACGACGCGAGTGATGAACTGCGCAAAACGGTGCGATGCGCAAAAGTGCGCGGGTGATAATCTGTCGAAAACAGTGCGATGCGCAAAAGTGCGCGGGTGATAATCTGCCGAAAACAGTGCGATGCGTAAAACTTCGGGAGTGATAAACTGCGCAAAACAGTGCGATGCGAAAAACCACGCGAGTGATAATCTGCGCAAAACAGTGCGATGCGCAAAACGGCGCGAGTGATAAACTGCGCCAAACCGTGAGATTCGCAAAACGGCGCGAGTGATAAACTGCGCAAAACGGTGCAATGCACAAAACGGCAGGAGTGATAAACTGCGCAAAACAGGGCGATGCGCCAAAAGGCGCGAGTGTTAAACTGCGGAAAATAGTGCGATGCGCAAAACAGTGTGATGCGCAAAACAGTGCGATGTGCCAAACGGCGCGAGTGTTAAACTGCGCAAAACCACGCGAGTGATAAACTGCGCAAGACAGTGCGATGTGCCAAATGGCGCGAGTGTTAAACTGCGCAAAATTGTGCGATGCACAAAACGGCGTGAGAGATAAACTGCGCAAAACAGTGCGGTGCGCAAAACGGCGTGAGTGATAAACTGCACAAAACGGTGCGATGCGCAAAACCGCGCGAGTGATAAACTACGCAGACCAGCACCATGCGCAAAACAGCGTGAGTGATAAACTGCGCAAAAGAGTGAGATGCGCAAAACAGCGCGAGTGATAAACTCCGCAAAATAGTGCAATGCGCAAAACAGCGCGAGTGATAAACTGCGCAAAACAGTGCAATGCGCACAACGTCGCGAGTGATAAACTGCGCAAAACAGTGCGATGCGCAACACGGCGCGAGTGATAAACTGCGCAAAACAGTGTGACGCTCAAAACGGCGCGAGTGACAAACTGCGCAAAACGGTGTGATGCGCAAAACGGCGCGAGAGATAAACTGTGCAAAACTGTACGATGCGGAAAAAGGCGCCAGTGATAAACTGCGCAAAGCCGTACGATGCGCAAAACGGCGCGAGTGATGAACTGCGCAAAAACGGTGCGATGCGCAAAACGGTGGGAGTGATAAACTGCGCAAAATAGTGCGATGCGCAAAAGCGCGCGAGTGATAATCTGCCGAAAACAGTGCGATGCGCAAAACTTCGAAGTGATAAACTGCGCAAAACAGTGCAATGCGCACAACGTCGTGAGTGATCAACTGCGCAAAACGGCGCGAGTGATAAACTGCGCAAAACAGTGCGATGCGCAAAAGCGCGCGGGTGATAATCTGTCGAAAACAGTGCGATGCGCAAAACGGGGCGAGTGATAAACTGCGCAAAATGGTGCGATGCGCAAAACGGCGCGAGTGATAAACTGCGCAAAACCGTGCGATGCGCAAAACGGCGCGAGTGATAAACTGCGCAAAACAGTGCGATGCGCCAAAAGGCACGAGTGTTAAACTGCGCAAAATAGTGCGATGCGCAAAACGGCGCGAGTGATAAACTGCGTAAAACGGCGCAAGTGACAAACTGCGCAAAACGGTGTGATGCGCAAAACGGCGCGAGAGATAAACTGCGCAAAACAGTGCGATGCGCCAAAAGGCACGAGTGTTAAACTGCGCAAAACAGTGCGATGCGCAAAACGGCGCGAGTGATAAACTGCGCAAAACGGCGCGAGTGACAAACTGCGCAAAACGGTGTGATGCGCAAAACGGCGCGAGAGATAAACTGCGCAAAACCGTACGATGCGGAAAAAGGCGCCAGTGATAAACTGCGCAAAACCGTGCGATGCGCAAAACGGCGCGAGTGATGAACTGCGCAAAACGGTGCGATGCGCAAAACGGTGCGAGTGATAAACTGCGCAAAACAGTGCGATGCGCAAAAGCGCGCGAGTGATAATCTGCCGAAAACAGTGCGATGCGCAAAACGTCGGGAGTGATAAACTGCGCAAAACAGTGCAATGCGCACAACGTCGCGAGTGATAAACTGCGCAAAACGGCGCGAGTGATAAACTGCGCAAAACAGTGCGATGCGCAAAAGCGCGCGAGTGATAATCTGCCGAAAACAGTGCGATGCGCAAAACGGGGCGAGTGATAAACTGCGCAAAATGGTGCGATGCGCAAAACGGCGCGAGTGATAAACTGCGCAAAACCGTGCGATGCGCAAAACGGCGCGAGTGATAAACTGCGCAAAACAGTGCGATGCGCCAAAAGGCACGAGTGTTAAACTGCGCAAAATAGTGCGATGCGCAAAACAGCGCGAGTGATAAACTGCGTAAAACGGCGCAAGTGACAAACTGCGCAAAACGGTGTGATGCGCAAAACGGCGCGAGAGATAAACTGCGCAAAACAGTGCGATGCGCCAAAAGGCACGAGTGTTAAACTGCGCAAAACAGTGCGATGCGCAAAACGGCGCGAGTGATAAACTGCGTAAAACGGCGCAAGTGACAAACTGCGCAAAACGGTGTGATGCGCAAAACGGCGCGAGAGATAAACTACGCAAAACCGTGCGATGCGCAAAACGGCGCGAGTGATGAACTGCGCAAAACGGTGCGATGCGCAAAATGGTGCGAGTGATAAACTGCGCAAAACAGTGCGATGCGCAAAACTTCGGGAGTGATAAACTGCGTAAAACAGTGCAATGCGCACAACGTCGCGAGTGATAAACTGCGCAAAACAGTGCGATGCGCAAAATGGCGCGAGTAATAAACTGCGCAAAACAGTGCGATGCGCAAAAGCGCACTAGTGATAATCTGCCGAAAACAGTGCGATGCGCAAAACGGGGCGAGTGATAAACTGCGCAAAACGGTGCGATGCGCAAAACGGCGCGAGTGGTAAACTGCGCAAAACCGTGCGATGCGCAAAACGACGCGAGTGATAAACTGCGCAAAACGGTGAGATGCGCCAAAAGGCACGAGTGT
Source organism: Camellia japonica (assembly GCA_030407325.1). Lineage (NCBI taxonomy): Eukaryota > Viridiplantae > Streptophyta > Magnoliopsida > Ericales > Theaceae > Camellia > Camellia japonica. The sequence goes on from JAPPVO010007897.1 coordinate 112,460, forward strand.
TAAACTGCGCAAAACAGTGCGATGCGTAAAACGGCGCGAGTGATAAACTGCGCAAAACAGTGCGATGCGCAAAACAGCGCGAGTGACAAATTGGCCAAAACGGTGTGATGCGCAAAACGGCGCGAAGAGATAAACTGTGTAAAACCGTACGATGCGCAAAAAGGCGCCAGTGATAAACTGCGCAAAATCGTGCGATGCGCAAAACGGCGCGAGTGATGAACTGCGCAAAACGGTGCGATGCGCAAAACGGTGCGAGTGATAAACTGCGCAAAACAGTGCGATGCGCAAAAGCGCGCTAGTGATAATCTGCCGAAAACAGTGCGATGCGCAAAACTTCGGGACTGATAAACTGCGCAAAACAGTGCAATGCGCACAACGTCGCGAGTGATAAATTTCGCAAAACAGTGCGATGCGCCAAGAGGCACGAGTGTTAAACTGCGCAAAATAGTGCGATGCGCAAAACGGCGCGAGTGATAAACTGCGCAAAATAGTGCGATGCGCAAAACGACGCGAGTGATGAACTGCGCAAAACGGTGCGAGTGATAAACTGCGCAAAACAGTGCGACGCGCAAAAGCGCGCGAGTGATAATCTGCCGAAAACAGTGCGATGCGCAAAACTTCGGGAGTGATAAACTGCGCAAAACAGTGCGATGCGCAAAATCACGCGAGTGATAATCTGCGCAAAACAGTGCGATGCGCAAAACGGCGCGAGTGATAAACTGCGCCAAACAGTGAGATTCGCAAAACGGCATGAGTGATAAACTGCGCAAAACGGTGCAATGCGCAAAATGGCAGGAGTGATAAACTGCGCAAAACAGTGCGATGCGCCAAAAGGCGCGAGTGTTAAACTGCGGAAAATAGTGCGATGCGCAAAACCGCGCGAGTGATAAACTGCGCAAGACAGTGCGATGTGCCAAACGGCGCGAGTGTTAAACTGCGCAAAGGCGCGCGAGTGATAAACTGCGCAAGACAGTGCGATGTGCCAAGTGGCGCGAGTGTTAAACTGCGCAAAATAGTGCGATGCGCAAAACGGCGCGAGTGATAAACTGTGTAAAACAGTGCGGTGTGCAAAACGGCGTGAGTGATAAACTGCGCAAAACGGTGCGATGCGCAAAACCGCGCGAGTGATAAACTGCGCAGACCAGCACCTTGCGCAAAACAGCGCGAGTGATAAACTGCGGAAAAGAGTGAGATGCGCAAAACAGCGCGAGTGATAAACTCTACAAAAGAGTGCAATGCGCAAAACAGAGCGAGTGATAAACTGCGCAAAACAGTGCAATGCGCACAACGTCGCGAGTGATAAACAGCGCAAAACAGTGCGATGCGCAAAACGGCGCAAGTGATAAACTGCGCAAAACAGTGCGATGCTCAAAACGGCGCGAGTGACAAACTGCGCAAAACGGTGTGATGCGCAGAACGGCGCGAGAGATAAACTGCGCAAAACCGTACGATGCGCAAAAAGGCGCCAGTGATAAACTACGCAAAACCGTGCGATGCGCAAAACGGCACGAGTGATGAACTGCACAAAAACAGAGCTATGCGCAAAACGGTGTGAGTGATAAACTGCGCAAAACAGTGCGATGCGCAAAAGCGCGCGAGTGATAATCTGCCGAAAACAGTGCGATGCGCAAAACTTCGGGAGTGATAAACTGCGCAAAACAGTGCAATGCGCACAACGTCGCGAGTGATAAACTGCGCAAAACAGTGCGATGCGCAAAACGGCGCGAGTGATAAACTGCGCAAAACAGTGCGATGCGCAAAAGCGCGCGGGTGATAATCTGCCGAAAACAGTGCGATGCGCAAAACGGGGCGAGTGATAAACTGCGCAAAATGGTGCGATGCGTAAAAAGTGCGAGTGATAAACTGCGCAAAGCCGTGGGATGCGCAAAACGGCGCGAGTGATAAACTGCGCAAAACTGTGCGATGCGCCAAAAGGCACGAGTGTTAAACTGCGCAAAACAGTGCGATGCGCAAAACGGCGCGAGTGATAAACTGCGCAAAACAGTGCGATGCGCAAAACGACGCGAGTGACAAACTGCGCAAAATGGTGTGATGTGCAAAACGGCGCGAGAGATAAACTGCGCAAAACCGTACGATGCGCAAAAAGGCGCCAGTGATAAACTGCGCAAAACCGTGCGATGCGCAAAACGGCGCGAGTGATGAACTGCGCAAAACGGTGCGATGCGCAAAACGGTGCGAGTGATAAACTGCGCAAAACAGTGCGATGCGCAAAAGCGCGCGAGTGATAATCTGCCGAAAACAGTGCGATGCACAAAACTTCGGGAGTGATAAACTGCGCAAAACAGTGCAATGCGCACAACGTCGCGAGTGATAAACTGCGCAAAACAGTGCGATGCGCAAAACGGCGCGAGGGATAAACTGCGAAAAACAGTGCGATGCGCAAAAGCGCGCGAGTGATAATCTGTCAAAAACAGTGCGATGTGCAAAACAGGGCGAGTGATAAACTGCGCAAAACGGTGCGATGCGCAAAACAGCGCGAGTGATAAACTGCACAAAACCGTGCGATGCGCAAAACGGCGTGAGTGATAAACTGCGCAAAACGGTGCGATGCGCCAAAAGGCACGAGTGTTAAACTGCGCAAAACAGTGCGATGCGTAAAACGGCGCGAGTGATAAACTGCGCAAAACAGTGCGATGCGCAAAACGGCGCGAGTCACAAACTGCGCAAAACGGTGTGATGCACAAAACGGCGCGAGAGATAAACTGTGCAAAATCGTACGATGCGCAAAAAGGCGCCAGTGATAAACTGCGTAAAACCGTGCGATGCGCAAAATGGCGCGAGTGATGAACTGCGCAAAACGGTGCGATGCGCAAAACGGTGCGAGTGATAAACTGCGCAAAACAGTGCGATGCGCAAAACCGTGCGAGTGATAATCTGCCGAAAACAGTGCGATGCGCAAAACTTCAGGAGTGATAAACTGCGCAAAACAGTGCAATGCGCACAACGTCGCGAGTGATAAACTGCGCTGTAACAACGCCCGCGGGGGACCTCGCTGCAGTTCGGACTCCCTTTTGTTTTGTTGCGGTTCTAAATCTGAACCAAAGAGTCCAACTCTGGGAAATCGTTTTGAGAAAAAACAGATTTTGAAAAAGAAGTGCCAAACATGGGCTGCTTTGCCAGATACAGAGTCGCCACCTAAATATTTTTTAAAATTGGAAATTTAGGAAACCCTGACTCGGTGCCGAAGGCCACGTGTCCGTCATCACCAAAGTAGTCTTGGCTCGGGAGCTTGGGTACGATCGGGGAAGGTCAGCTATGAGCACCCCCTTTCGCCCGGTCCGAAGACCGGCCTCTACTAACCGTGATATCCGATTTTGAAAACATTACATGTTCTTATTCCAATTGTTAGCCTAGAGTTACTATGTTATGCGCGCAGCAAACAAGTATAGACTAGATTGCCTAATTTGGAAATAAGCATTGCATATCCGTTTGTTTTGAAAGCGCTTTGGAATTTGCTACTCGCAAGTAGGCTAAAACACGGATTTCAACGAGTTTTTCCAACTCAAGCAATCCAACCTTCACCCACAGGCATTCAAACAGTTTATCTCATATAAGCACCTAGCCACATGGTAATCATGCTGTCATGTTAACATTCACACGCATGCGATATGCTAAAGCATAAATACTTACATAGTACTCCAAGCCAAAACAGAAACTAGTTAGCAAACATGCATGACCTAGCTCATGTTAAAATGACTAATGCAATACAGGCAAGGATGCAATTTAGAGTAGGCTCGGCTAACCCTAAAATGGCACGTGAAATGCAATCATTTGGTGCACGTATTCAAGTTGGAATTTAGAATACAATGCAGTTTGTATGATGTACCGAGCCCGGTGCATGTTTAGACAAATGCATGGATGCACGCATGCATTGCATAAGGTATGCTAAAATAGACGTGCCCTAATCTACCATTATAAGCAGGTAAATAAAAGGGAAGAAAGAAGTGGGGGTTGGAAGACATACAAACCACTCACCCACACTTATTACAAATTTGCCCCCACTCGGAGGGACCAAAATAATAATACAGATTAATTAGCTACGCAAACTAATTAAAATATTACAGTCCAACTAAATTAATCAAATAAATTAATTAATCTAATTAAAACAGTAAACCGCCTCGAGATGAGGGCCGGATGCAACGCATGCTCGGGACTTGCTCGGAATTGCACTGCCATGCTTAGATTGCCTCTGTTTTCCCTGCTTTGCATCTCAGAAGACTGCCAAAGTCTTAGGAGTACCTCCCAGGACACTGAGGGACATCATCGACTGAGTAGGACTTCCACCGGCATCAGCATGAGGTCACCGACACAAAATTCATCCATCGGCCATCAATAGACTGCCGGTCGGCATTAAATACTGCCGGCCGGCACTGAATGTCTGCAGAACCTGCAACTCACAGCAGCAGAGGGCAAAAACTTGCATGGCAATGTAATTCCAACAATATGTGCACCAAACACATTCCTTATCATGTTTGTTACTCAAAGGAGGATGTGCCTTGATTCTCGGGCCACCAATCACGCATTTCCATGCATGATGGCCCAAAGAACCAAATGTGCAACTTCTATTTCAAATGCATGCAAACCAAACAAACACACAAGGGTGCTAAGCCTCTATCATGACTTGGTCAAGAGGTAGAGCATGCATGTTTATGTGATGCAATCCTAGACATGTCAACTAGTATGTAATCGTGCCAATGCAAAGGAGCATACAAGCTAACAAACATACAAGGCATGAAACACCAATGTCAACCATCGAGTATGCAAGGTGTAATGTGGGTGTCCTAGCATGCAAACAAGCATGTGACTTCATTCAATCATGTTAGTCCTAACATGCATTTACTTACCAATACATTACAACACTCAAGGAGCATATGCAAGCAACAAGAGGATGGACTTGCACATAGGTTAGGCAGCTCTAAATAAGCCTAAAATCAGTGGCCAAATGCCATAGAAGTGGAGGCTAAGATATATGCAATACATGCACACATGCAAGCATACATAATCCAACACTTAGGCATAAACAAGCAACTCTTAAGAACACTTAAAAGAGGCTAACATGGACATATTAACATGCATATATAAGCTTTAAAATCATGTTGGACATGGTGCCAAACCAAGCAACAAAATAGACTAAACATGCAACAAATGGTCCAAGCATCCAAGGCAAGCCAAAGGAGACCTAAACCATGGCTAGGCCAACCAAACCTCACAAGGCCAAGAAGGCTTAAAACAGGTCTAAGGCAGCCCTAGACCATACAAAAGGGACCTCCTAGATGGCATCTAAGTGGCTCTAGAGCAAGGCACACACAATGACCAAATCATTAGGCATACAACATATGCTTTCAAAACTTCAAAGAGGCATGCAAGGCAATCATTCAAGCATGTCTAAGGGACTGAAATAGCATGCTAAATGGTTCCAAACCATTGAAAATGATGCAAACAAGGCATGCTACACATTCATGCTCAAGGCTAGCAAGCCTAAAATGCAAAGAGGCTATACTAAGCATGCCAAGACCAACCCAAACACTTATGGACAGACCTAAAACATGTCAAGATAAGCACAAAATCTTCATGAATCTAAGCCTAAAGCATGCTCAAATTAGGGCTAGCAACCTAAGGCATGTTAAGGCAATACAAGGCATTACATGGCAACTATGCTAAGCATGCATAAGGGACCAAAACCAACTTAATACAAAGTTAAAACATGGCAATATAAGTATAAAATACAGCCATGGCATGCTCAACACACACTTGAAACATAGGCTCCCTTAAGAGGCCAAAACTTATCCTTTTCAAGGACATCAAGGAGAGGGGGTGGCCCTCTCCTTCTTGGGACTTCAAGGCATCATCTACACCACTGAAATCCCTCAAGATTTCAGTGGTGAAGAGACCCAAACACCAAAATCCCGGAGCTCAACAAAATAGCACAAAGATGAGGCCTTTCAAGGCCTAAGAGGGGCCAAACTTCCCCAAAGCACAAAGCACCCTTAATAAACTATCAAGAGGACTAAAAAATAGAACTTTTTTGTATTAAACACCAAGCACAAAAACAGTTCAAAGATAGGTAAAAATGGAGTGCAAGAATGGGGTAAATAAAGCAAGTTTCTCACCCTTGTTGACCTTCTTCACAAGTGTTGATGTTGTTGCTTCCTTAAGCTCTAATCCAGCCAAAAACACCAAGAACAACCTCTTGGAACCTCAGTAGCCAAGGAAAGGTGAAACACTAGGTGTTGATGTGCAATAGTGAGACACAAACACCTAGTGTACAAACAAGAGAGCAAAAGAGAGATAGAATAGATATAGAATTCAAACCCTAAAACCAGAGCTTCTCTGAGGTCTTTTTCTCTCTAAAATGTCTAACCTTTCTAACCTTTGAGCCAAGAGAAGAGAGCTCTCTCTTATAGGCAACAAAGCTTACAAGCTAAGTAAACCAAGAAGCTCATCCCTCCATACACGTGTATGGAGGGGAAACAAATGCTATACAGCTGCTTCAAAATATCTCAAAAAGCAACTGAACAGTAGTCGGCAGGGCAAAATTGTCATTTTGACAAAATTGACTGCCGACCGGCACAAAAGAGTGCCGACCGGCACAATATAGTGCCGATGGCAACACCAACCAGCCGGTGGCCTCTAGCCACTGCCGGTGGTGTGTGGGGATGCCTCACAAGGCATTCCCTGCCCTTCCAAGGCAAAGCACAAGTGTTTGGTGCAAACCCAGACACAAAACGGTCAAGTTCGGAGGTCCTGAGGCAAGGCGCGTAGCCGAGAACTCCGGGAACTCCAAACGAGCACGAACATGGATAATCATCGAGTGTTCAAGCGGTGACGTCCAGGTCTTGAGGTCAGTCAAAAATGGGGTTTCTACAGTTGCCCCTCTTTCACAGAACTCAGAAGTCATAACAATGACGGGAGTGAATGTCAAAGCCCAAAGACGACCCATTTTTGACCAGGCCGAAGACTTAGACAAACATACAAAGCGCAAATGGTTGAACTCGCAAGCTGCCTACGTATCCCTTTAGGAATCAAACCAGCGTAGTTCAGGCACAGGCATACAAGCCGCAGATAAGGTATGCGCCCGTAGGCGGGGGCAAGGTGCAACTGACGATGCAAAAGGCCGAGCATAACTTATGATCATGCAAAGAAAGCTGTAATGAAGCATGCATGCGACAGTTATAAGCTAGCATACGCCAATCTACACTACAATGCAGAAAGGATGTAAGAGAATTATGCAATTCTCAATACGTCTCACTCGGAGGATACAATACCTGCGCGGCTCGTCCGGTTGCGCCGGCCTCAAATGAGCCGTACATACAATATCATGCCTGCAAAGAAAGCAAACTTAACAGGTACAATATTGTTAGCCACATGCATGACAATGCGAAATGAATGCAAGATGATATGCAATGTATACAAAACGATGCATAAACAATGCAAATGATATGTGATGCAATTGAAACTCTGCAAACTACATGCAAAGCAATTGAATCATGATTCAATCGTGAGCGGGTCGAAACCACACAAATGTCAAATAGGTTGATGGAAGTAACAAGTCCGTCTACCATAGAAAAGGTGCCGCAACCTTAAACCAACATACCAGCGTAGAGTAGGCGCGATACACATGCAGAACTATGAGTGATGTAGACGGACACAAGGACAAGTATTGGGTGGATTGACATAAGTGGGGTGACGACCCGCTGAGGAAAGAACAATGATCCTAATGCCAGATGCAACAATTACACTACAATGTAATATGCGATTATGGCGCGCGGGCCAAACCGTATCTCGCTCAGGAAAGGCATGCACACATACAAACCATGTCTAACACAGAAAAGGTGCCGCAACCTCAAACCAACATACCAACGTGGAGTAGGCGCGATGCACATGCAGAACTGTGCTCTGACGTGAAAAGTATGGACACATACCAGACCAAGCTCAACAAGGAAAGGTGCAAGCCATAAATGGAAGATGATGCAGTGGATGCATGCAACTACAATGGATACAATGGATATGGCACGCAGGCCAAGCCAAGTTTTACCTAGGAAGGGTATGTACACGTACAAGCCATGTCTAGCACAGAAAAGGTGCCGCTACCCTCAAACCAACATATCAACGTGGAGTAGGCGCGTACACATGCAGAACTGTGTTTTGACGTGAAAAGTATGAGCACATACCAGACCAAGCTCAACAAGGAAAGGCGCAAGCCATGGATGGAGGATGATGCAGTGGATGCATGCAACTACAATGCAATGGAAATGGATATTTACAGAAAATGCATGACATATGCACTATACTACAATGATGATGCATGACATATGCAGGTTTTTTGAAATGCATGACATATGCACTGTTTTTACAAATGATGCACGATATATGCAGTATTTACAATGATGCATGACATATGCAGTATTTACAAATGATGCATGACATATGCATGTGTTTACAAATGATGCATGACATATGCATGTGTTTTTGTTTTTTTTTTTTTAAATGCATGACATATGCAGTATTTACAAATGATGCATGACAATGCACTATGATGCAACGACTATGATTGCAGCTTTCCCTATCTTACCAACAGGGCGATATACTAGGTTGGTTCAGTATCCAGAATTGAGGCGTAAACATGCCGCCTCAACCTATGGGGCTTCCATACAGATTTCAAGCCGAGGGTACACCCTCTGGGTATTTAAACCAGACTTTAGTCTCGGAGATCCCGAACCTTTGCGTTCTAGGCATGAGCCGTTCAAACTCTAGTTTTCACCGTCCCAGTTGGTCTTCTAGGAACTCACCGCAAAAACAGGCAGGTGGCTTTACCAGACCACCGGAAGTCGTTCGGGCACGACAAACACCAAAGGAATTGCACCTTCGGAGGATTTAAGGTCTCCTAGACCGTGATGCACAGAACAATGCAATGAGATGCGCAGAATAGCGCGATGGGATGCATGCAAAATGCAATGAGATGCGCAAAACAGCGCGGTGCGTTCGGATAACGCGCATGAAGGTCTTGCACCTCCCGAGGAATTAAGGTCTCCTAGACCGTGCGTGTTTAAGGTCTCGCCAGACCAGTGTGGGGCAATGCATGAGTTGAGGTGCGGTGCACAAGACAGTGCGATGTGTAGGATTGCGCGATAGAATGCATGCCAAATGCAATGAGGTGCGCAAAACAGCGCGGTGCATTCGGATAACGCGCATGAAGGTCTTGCACCTCCCGAGGATTTAAGGTCTCCTAGACCGTGCGTGTTTAAGGTCTCGCCAGACCAGAGGGGCAAAACAATGAGGGGCGCAAAATAGCGCGATGAAATGCATGCCAAATGCAATGAGGTGCACCTTAGTGCACCGAAGGTCTTGCACCTCCCGAGGATTTAAGGTCTCCTAGACCGCGCGTGTTTAAAGTCTCGCCAGACCCGGGGCGAAAAACAATGAGGTGCGCAAAATAGCGCGATGAAATGCAAAATGAGGCACGCATACCTCATTGAATGGAAAATAAAATGCAAAACGAGGCACGCGTACCTCGAGATGCAATGAAATGCAAAATGAGGCACGCATACCTCATTGAATGGAAAATGAAATGCAAAACGAGGCACGCGTACCTCGAGATGCAATGAAATGCAAAATGAGGCACGCATACCTCGAGATGCAATGAAATGCAAAATGAGGCACGCATACCTCATTGAATGGAAAATGAAATGCAAAACGAGGCACGCGTACCTCGAGATGCAATGAAATGCAAAATGAGGCACGCATACCTCATTGAATGGAAAATGAACTGCAAAATGAGGCACGCGTACCTCGAGATGCAATGAAATGCCAAAATGAGGCACGCATACCTCATTGAATGGAAAATGAACTGCAAAACGAGGCACGCGTACCTCGAGATGCAATGAAATGCCAAAATGAGGCACGCATACCTCATTGAATGGAAAATGAAATGCAAAACGAGGCACGCGTACCTCGAGATGCAATGAAATGCCAAAATGAGGCACGCATACCTCATTGAATGGAAAATGAAATGCAAGTATGACACGCATGCCACACGAAAATGCAAAACGGTGCAAGTCGCAAGGGACGTGCAAGACGGCGCGATGTGACGCACCGGACAATGTGATGGATGCATGCAACGCACATGGGGCAACTTTTGAATCTTGTAAAAGACAAAAGGATACAAAACGATACAATCTTTGCTTGAATCTGAGTGCCACGCACAGAAGACACGGTCCGAGGTCAAAACGGAGGCCGGTTGAGCATCAGGGATTCACTTTATTGCATTTTCTTGAGCTATGAAGACCAGAAACTACCCACATGGCCTAAACAAGGCTGTGGGAACATGACCGGCTGGACTAGGTGGCCACCGGCTGGCCACCGGCTGCAGAATTACTCCACCGGCACAATATTGTGCCGACCGGCCAAAAGTTGCTGATCGGGGACAGATTCGACTTTTCACCTTGGGTTCTTTAAAATAGGGTTTCAAAACCCTATTTCTTTATTTCCCTTGCGCCGAAAACTATCCCTCTCTCTCTCTGGAGCCTCTTTCTCTCCTCCTTTGCTCATTTCTCTGTGTTTTCGCGCCATTTTCATCGTTCGATTCGCGAAGTTCATCGCGTTTCGGATATTTTCGGCCGATTGAAATTTCATTTCGGCACATCCTTTGCCGTTTTCACCTTTTTGGGACTTATTCCCCTCGATTTCCTCTTCATTTCCATACCTTTTTCCCATCCCGGCCTTTCCGGCCATTTTCCACCCTCCCGGGGGTTGACTTTCGAGTTGACTCTTCGTATTCCGAGCCTATTTTCATTCCTCGACCATTTTCCCATCATTCCCAACATGGCCGACGACGTTCCACGCGGCGGGACTCCCTCAGATCACGAGATGGATCCCGAGGTCGAGCTCCTCCCACTGAGCGAGCGCCCTTTCGACCCGGCGACCTACCGGCCGGCGATTCACGTTCTACCACCTGATGGACTACACCAGTTTCGCAGCTTTGACCGAGCGCTGGACCCGGAGCTCCTCCTACGTGAGCCGACCTCTCACCTATCCTTCGGTCCTTCCGAGGTAACACTTTTCTCTGTTTTACTTTCTGCAATGTAGAACTGTTAACTGTCAAAGTTGTTTTCGTTCCTTAACTGCTTGATTCTGATACACTGTTCCCTGTAGTCGATTGCAATCATGCTTACAATTGATATCTGTTTAAGACGGACACATGCGCACACACTGCACTAGCCTCAATCACCCAAACACACGGCACATACCGCATTTCACTGCAAACTCACCAACACCCAGCATCTGCTTGAATCTGAAAAATATGCACGCATGCCACATTTGCACTGAACCACTCAGACACATTGACGCATCACACGTTGTAGTTCACTGTAAGCACACCAACGCCCGGCACTTGTTTGAATCTGATAATATGCACGCATGCCAATATTTGCACTGATTTACTGTTTCCTCAAAACTGTACATTTTATATTGCTTCGCAATTACTTGTTTGAAAACAGGGAGATTCCCATACCATCCGCGGGTATGGGAATACCGTTGCTCGTGCGTGGTACACTGAGCTTCCTGACGCAGTTCGCCACATTGTAGACCAGGCTGGCTTTGGCGCATTCTGCAGGGGACTTTCCCAGCTCACGGCATGCAGACCTCTCCTCGCCGCTCTGGTGGAGAGGTGGTCGGACACCACCGATTCATTTCACTTGTCGGCGACCGAGGACATGACGATGACCCCTTATGATTTTTCGGTGCTCACAGGCATCCGGGTAGGGGGTGATCCGATCCCCTTCGATATTGACATGGATGAATGGACTGCGGCTCAGGTCTACTTGCTTGGCGCGGCACCGCCTCTTGCGCGTCTTGGCTTTGTCCGGTACTCCTGGTTCGAGGTGCAGTTCAGGGTTCAGCCCCTCCTTGTCGATGCAGCTCCGATGACCCCAGAGGCCGTAGAGAGATATGCACGCGGCTTTCTCATGTTCTTGTTCGGGACGACCCTTTTCGCCGACCGGGTGAACACAGTGCCTCTCTGCCTTCTCAGCGCACTGGTGGATGTCAGAGACCAGCACCATGCGCAAAACAGTGCGAGTGATAAACTGCGCAAAAGAGTGAGATGCGCAAAACAGCGCGAGTGATAAACTCCGCAAAATAGTGCAATGCGCAAAACAGCGCGAGTGATAAACTGCGCAAAACAGTGCAATGCGCACAACGTCGCGAGTGATAAACTGCGCAAAATAGTGCGATGCGCAAAACGGCGCGAGTGATAAACTGCGCAAAACAGTGCGATGCGCAAAAGCGCGCGAGTGATAATCTGTCGAAAACAGTGCGATGCGCAAAACGGGGCGAGTGATAAACTGCGCAAAACGGTGCGATGCGCAAAACGGCGCGAGTGATAAACTGCGCAAAACCGTGCGATGCGCAAAACGGCGCGAGTGATAAACTGCGCAAAACAGTGCGATGCGCCAAAAGGCACGAGTGTTAAACTGCGCAAAACAGTGCGATGCCTAAAACGGCGCGAGTGATAAACTGCGCAAAACAGTGCAATGCGCAAAACGGCGCGAGTGACAAACTGCGCAAAACGGTGTGATGCGCAAAACGGCGCGAGACATAAACTGCACAAAATCGTACGATGCGCAAAAAGGCGCCAGTGATAAACTGCGCAAAACCGTGCGATGCGCAAAATGGCACGAGTGATGAATTACGCAAAACGGTACGAGTGATAAACTGCGCAAAACAGTGCGATGCGCAAAAGCGCACGAGTGATAATCTGCCGAAAATAGTGCGATGCGCAAAACTTCGGGAGTGATAAACTGTGCAAAACAGTGCGATGAGCAAAAACGCGCGAGTGATAATCTGCGCAAAATGGTGCGAGTGATAAACTGTGCAAAACAGTGCGATGCGCAAAAGCGCGCGAACGATAATCTGCCGAAAACAGTGCAATGCGCAAAGCGGGGCGAGTGATAAACTGCGCAAAACGGTGCGATGCGTAAAACGACGCGAGTGATAAACTGCGCAAAACCGTGCGATGCGTAAAACGGCGCGAGTGATAAACTGAGCAAAACAGTGCGATACGCCAAAAGGCACGAGTGTTAAACTGCGCAAAACAATGCGATGCGCAAAACGGCGCGAGTGATAAACTGCGCAAAACAGTGCGATGCGCAAAACGGCGCGAGTGACAAACTGCGCAAAACGGTGTGATGCGCAAAACGGCGCGAGAGATAAACTGCGCAAAACCGTACGATGCGCAAAAAGGCGCCAGTGATAAACTGCGCAAAACCGTGCGATGCGCAAAACGGCGCGAGTGATGAACTGCGCAAAACGGTGCGATGCGCAAAACGGTGCGAGTGATAAACTGCGCAAAACAGTGCGATGCGCAAAAGCGCGCGAGTGATAATCTGCCGAAAACAGTGCGATGCGCAAAACTTCGGGAGTGATAAACTGCGCAAAATAGTGCAATGCGCACAACGTCGCGAGTGATAAACTGCGCAAAACAGTGCGATGCGCAAAACGGCGCGAGAGATAAACTGTGCAAAACCGTACGATGCGCAAAAAGGCGCCAGTGATAAACTGCGCAAAACCGTGCGATCCGCAAAACGGCGCGAGTGATGAACTGCGCAAAACGATGCGAGTAATAAACTGCGCAAAACAGTGCGATGCGCAAATCGGCGCGAGTGTTAAACTGCGCAAAACACTGCCATGCGCAAAATACTGCGAGTGATAAACTGCGCAAAACAGTGCGATGCGCAAAATAGCGCAAGTGTAAACTGCCCAAAACAGGGCAATGCGCAAAACAGCGCGAGTGATAAACTGCACAAAATCAGGCAATGCGCAAAACAGCGCGAGTGATAAACTGCGCAAAACAGTGCCACACGCAAAGCAGCGCGAGTGATAAACTGCGCAAAATAGTGCAATGCGCAAAACGGCGCGAGTGATAAATTGGGCAAAACCGTGCGATGCGAAAAACGGCGCGAGTGATAAACTGCGCAAAACAGTGCGATGCGCAAAACGGCGGGAGTGATAATCTGCCGAAAACAGTGCGATGAGCAAAATGGCGCGAGTGATAAACTGCGCAAAACAGTGAGATGCGCAAAACGGCGCGAGTGATAAACTGCGCAAAACGGTGCGATGCGAAAAACGGCGCGAATGTTAAACTGCGGAAAATAGTGCGATGCGCAAAACCGCGCGAGTGATAAACTGCGCAAGACAGTGCGACGCGCCAAACGGCGCGAGTGTTAAACTGTGCAAAACAGTGCGATGCGCAAAACGGCGCGAGTGATAAACTGCGCAACACAGTGCGGTGCGTAAACTGCGCGAGTGATAAACTGCGCAAAACGGTGCGATGCGCAAAACCGCGCCAGTGATAAACTGCGCAAAACAACGCCATACACAAAACAACGCGAGTGATAAACTGCGGAAAACAGTGAGATGCGCAAAATAGCGCGAGTGATAAACTACGCAAAACAGTGAGATGCGCAAAACAGCGCGAGTGATAAACTGCGCAAAACAGTGCAATGCGCACAACAGCGCGAGTGGTAAACTGTGCAAAACAGTGTGATGCGCAAAACGGCGCGAGTGATAAACTGCGCAAAACAGTGCGATGCGCAAAAGCGCGCGAGTGATAATATGTCGAAAACAGTGCGATGCGCAAAATGGGGCGAGTGATAAACTGCGTAAAACGGTGCGATGCGTAAAACGACGCAAGTGATAAACTGCGCAAAATCGTGGGATGCGCAAAACGACGCGAGTGATAAGCTGCGCAAAACAGTGCGATGCGCCAAAAGGCGCGAGTGTTAAACTGCACAAAAACAGTGCGATGCGCAGAACGGCGCGAGTGATACACTGCGCAAAACAGCGCGATGCGCAAAACGGCACGAGTGATAAACTGCGCAAAACAGTGCGATGCGCTAAATCGGGCTAGTGATAAACTGCGCAAAACAGTGCGATGCGCAAAACGGCGCGAGTGATAAACTGTGCAAAACAGTGCGATGTGCAAAACGGCGCGAGTGATAAACTGCGCAAGACAGTGCGATGCGCAAAACGGCGCGAGTGATGAACTGCGCAAAATCGTATGATGCGTAAAACGGTGCGATTGATCAACTGCGCAAAATAGTGCGATGCGCAAAACGGCACGAGTGATAAACTGCGCAAAACGGTGCGATGCACAAAACGACGCGAGTGATAAACTGCGCAACGGTGCGATGCGCAAAACTTCGGGAGTGATAAACTGCGCAAAACAGTGCGATGCGCAAAATTGCGCGAGTGATAATCTGCGCAAAACAGTGCGATGCGCAAAACGGCGCGAGTGATAAACTGCGCAAAATAGTGAGATGCGCAAAACGACGCGAGTGATAAACTGCGCAAAACGGTGCAACGCACAAAACGGAGGGAGTGATAAACTGCGCAAGACAGTGCGATGTGCCAAACGGTGCGAGTGTTAAACTGCGCAAAACAGTGCGATGCGCAAAACGGCATGAGTGATAAACTGCGCAAAACAGTGCGGTGCGCAAAACGGCGTGAGTGATAAACTGCGCAAAATGGTGCGATGCGCAAAACCGCGCGAGTGATAAACTGCGCAAAATAGTGCGGTGCGCAAAATGGCGTGAGTGATAAACTGCGCAAAATGGTGCGATGCGCAAAACCGCGCGAGTGATAAACTACGCAAAACCGTGCGAAGCGGAAAACGGCGCGAGTGATAAACTGCGCAAAACAGTGCGATGCGCAAAACGGCGCGAGTGATAAACTGTGCAAAAACAATGCGATGCGCAAAACGGCGCGAGTGACAAACTGCGCAAAACGGTGTGATGCGCAAAACGGCGCGAGAGATAAACTGCACAAAACCGTACGATGCGCAAAAAGGCGCCAGTGATAAAAAGCGCAAAACCGTGCGATGCGTAAAACGGCGCGAGTGATGAACTGCGCAAAACGGTGCGATGCGCAAAACGGTGCGAGTGATAAACTGCGCAAAACAATGCGATGCGCAAAAGTGCGTGAGTGATATTCTGCCGAAAACAATGCGATGCGCAAAACTTCGGGAGTGATAAACTGCGCAAAACAGTGCAATGCGCACAACGTCGCGAGTGATAAACTGCGTAAAACGGCGCGAGTGATAAACTGCGCAAAACAGTGCGATGCGCAGAAGCGCGCGAGTGATAATCTGCCGAAAACAGTGCGATGCGCAAAATGGGGCGAGTGATAAACTGTGCAAAACGGTGCGATGCGCAAAACGGCGCGAGTGATAAACTCCGCAAAACCGTGCGATGCGGAAAACGGCGCGAGTGATAAACTCCGCAAAATAGTGCGATGTGCCAAAAGCACGGGTGTTAAACTGCGCAAAACAGTGCGATGCGCAAAACGGCGCGAGTGATAAACTGTGCAAAAACAGTGCGGTGCGCAAAACGGCGCGAGTGACAAACTGCGCAAAACGGTGTGATGCGCAAAACGGCGCAAGAGATAAACTGCGCAAAACCGTACGATGCGCAAAAAGGCGCCAGTGATAAACTGCGCAAAACCGTGCGATGCGTAAAACGGCGCGAGTGATGAACTGCGCAAAACGGTGCGATGCGCAAAACGGTGCGAGTGATAAACTACGCAAAACAGTACGATGCGCAAAAGCGCGCGAGTGATAATCTATCGAAAACAGTGCGATGCGCAAAACTTCGGGAGTGATAAACTGCGCAAAATAGTGCAATGCGCACAACGTCGCGAATGATAAACTGCGCAAAACAGTGCGATGCGTAAAACGGTGCGAGGGATAAACTGCGCAAAACAGTCCGATGCGCAAAAGCGCGCAAGTGATAATCTACCGAAAACGGTGTGATGCGGAAAACGGGGCGAGGGATAAACTGCGCAAAACGGTACGATGCGCAAAATGGCGCGACTGATAAGCTGCGCAAAACCGTGCGATGCTTAAAACGGCGCGAGTGATAAACTACGCAAAACAGTGCGATGCGCAAAAAGGCACGAGTGTTAAACTGCGCAAAATAGTGCGATGCGCAAAACGGCGCGAGTGATAAACTGCGCAAAACAGTGCGATGCGCAGAACGGCGCGAGTGACAAACTGCGTAAAACGGTGTGATGCATAAAACGGCGCGAGAGATAAACTGTGCAAAATCGTACGATGCGCAAAAAGCCGCCAGTGATAAACTGCGCAAAACCGTGCGATGCGCAAAACGGCGCGAGTGATGAATTGCGCAAAACGGTGTGATGCATAAAACGGCGCGAGAGATAAACTGTGCAAAATCGTACGATGCGCAAAAAGCCGCCAGTGATAAACTGCGCAAAACCGTGCGATGCTCAAAACGGCGTGAGTGATGAACTGCGCAAAACGGTGCGAGTGATAAACTACGCAAAACAGTGCGATGCGTAAAACGGCGCGAGTGTTAAACTGCGCAAAACACTGCCATGCGCAAAATAGCGCGAGTGATAAACTGCGCAAAACAGTGCGATGCGCAAAACAACGCGAGTGTAAACTGCCCAAAACAGTGCGATGCGCAAAACAGCGCGAGTGATAAACTGCGCAAAATAGCGCCACACGCAAAGCAGCGCGAGTGATAAACTGCGCAAAACAGCGCGAGTGATAAACTGGGCAAAACTGTGCGATACGAAAAACGGCGCGAGTGATAAACTGCGCAAAACAGTGAGATGCGCAAAACGGCGGGAGTGATAAACTGCGCAAAACGGTGCGATGCGCAAAATGGCGCGAATGTTAAACTGTGAAAAATAGTGCGATGCGCAAAACCGCGCGAGTGATAAACTGCGCAAGACAGTGCGACGCGCCAAACGGCGCGAGTGTTAAACTGCGCAAAATAGTGCGATGCGCAAAACGGCGCGAGTGATAAACTGCGCAACACAATGCGGTGCGTAAAACAGCGCGAGTGGTAAACTGCGCAAAACGGTGCGATGCGCAAAACCGCGCCAATGATAAACTGCGCAAAACAACGCCATACGCAAAACAACGCGAGTGATAGACTGCGGAAAACAGTGAGATGCGTAAAACAGCGCGAGTGATAAACTACGCAAAACAGTGAGATGCGCAAAACAGCGCGAGTGATAAACTGTGCAAAACAGTGCAATGCGCACAACAGCGCGAGTGATAAACTGCGCAAAACAGTGTGATGCGCAAAATGGCGCGAGTGATAAACTGCGCAAAACAGTGCGATGCGCAAAAGCGCGCGAGTGATAATATGTCGAAAATAGTGCGATGCGCAAAACGGGGCGAGTGATAAACTGCGCAAAACGGTGCGATGCGTAAAAGGGCACGAGTGATAAACTGTGCAAAACCGTGTGATGCGCAAAACGACGCGAGTGATAAATTGCGCAAAACAGTGCGATGCGCCAAAAGGCGCGAGTCTTAAACTGCACAAAAACAGTGCGATGCGCAGAACGGCCCGAGTGATACACTGCGCAAAATAGTGCGATGCACAAAACGACACGAGTGATAAACTGCGCAAAATAGTGCGATGCGCTAAATCGTGCTAGTGATAAACTGCGCAAAATAGTGCGATGCGCAAAACGGCGCGAGTGATAAACTGCGCAAAACAGTGCGATGTGCAAAACGGCGCGAGTGATGACCTGCGCAAAATCGTGTGATCCGTAAAACGGCGCGATTGATCAACTGCGCAAAATAATGCGATGCACAAAACGGCACGAGTTATAAACTGCGCAAAACGGCGCGAGTGATAAACTGCGCAAAATGGTGCGATGCGCAAAACGGCGCGAGTGATAAACTGTGCAAAACAATGCGATGCGCAAAACTTCGGGAGTGATAAACTGCGCAAAATTGCGCGAGTGATAATCCGCGCAAAACAGTGCGATGCGCAAAACGGCGCGAGTGATAAACTGCGCAAAACAGTGAGATGCGCAAAACGGCGCGAGTGATAAACTGCGCAAAACGGTGCAATGCACAAAACGGAGGGAGTGATAAACTGCGCAAAACAGTGCGATGCGCCAAAAGGAGCGAGTGTCAAACTGCGGAAAATAGTGCGATGCGCAAAACCGCGCGAGTGATAAACTGCGCAAGACAGTGCGAAGTGCCAAACGGCGCGAGTGTTAAAGTGCGCAAAACCGTGCGAGTGATAAACTGCGCAAGACAGTGCGATGTGCCAAATGGCGCGAGTGTTAAACTGCGCAAAACAGTGCGATGCGCAAAACGGCGTGAGTGATAAACTGCGCAAAACAGTGCGGTGCGCAAAACGGCGTGAGTGATAAACTGCGCAAAATGGTGCGATGCGCAAAACCGCGCGAGTGATAAACTGCGCAGAACAGCACCATGCGCAAAACAGCGCGAGTGATAAACTGCGCAAAACAGCGCGAGGGATAAACTCCGCAAAATAGTGCAATGCGCAAAACAGCGCGAGTGACAAACTGCGCAAAACAGTGCAATGCGCACAACGTCGTGAGTGATAAACTGCGCAAAACAGTGCGATGCGCAAAACGGCGTGAGTGATAAACTCCGCAAAACAGTGCGATGTGCAAAAGCGCGCCAATGATAATCTGCCGAAAATAGTGCGATGCGCAAAATGCGGCGAGTGACAAACTGCGCAAAACGGTGCGATGCGCAAAACGGCGCGAGTGATAAACTGTGCAAAACCGTGCGATGCGCAAAACGGCGCGAGTGATAAACTGCGCAAAACCGTGCGATGCGAAAAACGGCGCGAGTGTTAAACTGCGCAAAACAGTGCGATGCGCAAAACGACGCGAGTGATGAACTGCGCAAAACAGTGCGATGCGCAAAACGGCGCGAGTGATGAACTGCGCAAAACAGTGCGATGCGCAAAACGGCGAGAGTGACAAACTGCGCAAAACGGTGTGATGCGCAAAACGGCGCGAGAGATAAACTGCGTAAAATCGTACGATGCGCAAAAAGGCGCCAGTGATAAATTGCGTAACACCGTGCGATGCGCAAAACGGCGCGAGTGATGAACAGCGCAAAACGGTGCGATGCGCAAAACGGTGCGAGTGATCAACTGCGCAAAACAGTGCGATGCACAACAGCGGGCGAGTGATAATCTGCCGAAAACAGTGCGATGCGCAAAACTTCGGGAGTGATAAACTGCGCAAAACAATGCGATGCGCAAAATCGCGCGAGTGATAATCTGCGCAAAACAGTGCGATTCGCAAAACGGCGCGAGTGATAAATTGCGCAAAACAGTGAGATGCGCAAAACGGCGCGAGTGATAAACTGCGCAAAACAGTGCGATGCGCTAAAAGGCGCGAGTGTTAAACTGCGAAAAATAGTGCGATGCGCAAAATAGTGCGATGCGCAAAACCGCACGAGTGATAAACTGCGCAAGACAGTGCGATGTGCCAAACGGCGCGAGTGTTAAACTGCGCAAAACCGCGCGAGTGATATACTGCGCAAGACAGTGCGATGTGCCAAACGGCGCGAGTGTTAAACTGCGCAAAACAGTGCGATGCGCAAAACGGCGCGAGTGATAAACTGTGCAAAATAGTGCGGTGCGCAAAACGGCGTGAGTGATAAACTACGCAAAACGGTGCGATGCGCAAAACCGCGCGAGTGATAAACTGCGCAGAACAGCACCATGCGCAAAACAGCGCGAGTGATAAACTGCGCAAAAGAGTGAGATGCGCAAAACAGCGCAAGTGATAAACTCCGCAAAATAGTGCAATGCGCAAAACAGCGCGAGTGATAAACTTCGTAAAACAGTGTAATGCGCACAACGTCGCGAGTGATAAACTGCGCAAAATAGTGCGATGCGCAAAACGGCGCGAGTGATAGACTGCGCAAAACAGTGCGATGCGCAAAAGTGCGCGAGTGATACACTGCGCAAAACTGTTCGATGCGCAAAACGGCGCGAGTGATAAACTACGCAAAACAGTGCGATGCGCAAAATCGCGCGAGTGATAAACTGCGCAAAACAGTGCGATGCGCAAAATCGCGCGAGTGATAATCTGCCGAAAAAAGTGCAATCCGCAAAACGGCGCGAGTGATAAACTGCGCAAAACAGTGAGATGCGCAATACGGCGCGGGTGATAAACTGCACAAAACAGTGCGATGCGCCAAAAGGCGCGAGTGTTAAATTGCGCAAAACAGTGCGATGCGCAAAACGGCGCGAGTGATAAACTGCGCAAAATAGTGCGATGCGTAAAACCGCGCGACTGATAAACTGCGCAAAACAGTGCGATGTGCCAAATGGCGCGAGTGTTAAACTGCGCAAAACAATGCGATGCGCAAAACGGCGCGAGTGATAAACTGTGCAAAACCGTGCGAGTGATAAACTGCGCAAAACAGCGCGAGTGATAAACTGCGCAAAACAGCGCGAGTGATAAACTGCGCAAAACAGTGTGATGCGCAAAACAGTGCGAGTGATAAAATCCGCAAAACAGTGAGATGCGCAAAATAGCGCGAGTGATAAACTGCGCAAAACAGTGCAATGCGCACAACAGCGCGAGTGATAAACTGTGCAAAACAGTGGGATGCGCAAAACGGCGCGAGTGATAAACTGCGCAAAACAGTGCGATGCGCAAAAGCGCACGAGTGATAATATGTCGAAAACAGTGCGATGCGCAAAACAGCGCGAGTGATAAACTGCGCAAAATGGTGCGATGTGCAAAACGGCACGAATGATAAACTGCGCAAAACCGTGCGATGCACAAAACGACGCGAGTGATAAACTGCGCAAAATAGTGCGATGCGCCAAAAGGCGCGAGTGTTAAACTGCACAAAACAGTGCAATGCGCAGAATGGCGCGAGTGATAAACTGCGCAAAACAGTGCGATGCGCAAAACCGCGCTAGTGATAAACTGCACAAAACAGTGCAATGAGCAAAACGGCGCAAGTGATAAACTGCGTAAAACAGTGCGATGCGCACAATAGGGCGAGTGATAAACTGTCAAAAACAGTGCGACGCGCAAAACGGCGCGAGTGACAAACGACGCAAAACAATGCGATGCGCAAAACGGCGCGAGTGATAAACTGTGCAAAACAGTGAGATGCGCAAAACAGCGCGAGTGATAAATTACGCAAAACAGTGCAATGCGCAAAACAGCGCGAGTGATAAACTGCGCAAAACAGTGCAATGCGCACAACAACGCGAGGGATAAACTGCGCAAAACAGTGCGATGCGCAAAACGGGACGAGCGATAAACTACGCAAAACGGTGCGATGCGCAAAACGGCGTGAGTGATAAACTGTGCAAAATCGTGCGGTGCGCAAAACGACGCGAGTGATAAACTGTGCAAAACAGTACGCTACGCAAAACCGCGCGAGTGATAAACTGCGCAAAACGGGGCGATGCGCAAAACCGCGCGAGTGATAAACTGCGCAAAACCGTGAGATGCGCAAAACAGCGCGAGTGATAAACTACGCAAAATAGTGCAATGCGCAAAACAGGACGAGTGATAAACTGTGCAAAACAGTGAGATGCGCAAAACAGCGCGAGTGATAAACTACGCAAAACAGTGCAATGCGCAAAACCACGCGAGTGATAAACTGCGCAAAACAGTGCGATGCGCAAAACGGCGCGAGTGATAAACTGCGCAAAATGGTGCGATGCACAAAACGGTGCGAGTGATAAACTGCGCAAAACCGTGCGATGCGCAAAACGGCGCGAGTGATAAACTGCGCAAAACAGTGCGATGCGCCAAAAGGTACGAGTGTTAAACTGCGCAATACAGTGCGATGCGCAAAACGGCGCGAGTGACAAACTGCGTAAAACAGTGTGATGCGCAAAACGGCGCGAGAGATAAACTGCGCAAAACCGTACGATGCGCAAAAAGGCGCCAGTGATAAACTGCGCAAAACCGTGCGTTGCGCAAAACGGCGCGAGTGATGAACTGCGCAAAAACGGTGCGATGCGCAAAACGGTGTGAGTGATAAACTGCGCAAAACAGTGCGATGCGCAAAAGCGCGCGAGTGATAATCTGCCGAAAACAGTGCGATGCGCAAAACTTCGGGAGTGATAAACTGCGCAAAACAGTGCAATGCGCACAACGTCGCGAGTGATAAACTGCGCAAAACAGTGCGATGCGCAAAACGGCGCGAGTGATAAACTGCGCAAAACAGTGCGATGCGAAAAAGCGCGCGAGTGATAATCTGCTGAAAATAGTGCGATGCGCAAAACGGGGCGAGTGATAAACTGCGCAAAACGGTGCGATGCGCAAAACGGCGCGAGTGATAAACTGTGCAAAACTGTTCGATGCGCAAAACGGCGCGAGTAATAAACTGCGCAAAACAGTGCGATGCGCCAAAAGGCACGAGTGTTAGACTGCGCAAAATAGTGCGATGCGCAAAACGGCGCGAGTGACAAACTGCGCAAAACGGTGTGATGCGCAAAACGGCGCGAGAGATAAACTGTGCAAAACTGTACGATGCGCAAAAAGGCGCCAGTGAGAAACTGCGCAAAACCGTGCGATGCGCAAAACGGCGCGAGTGATAAACTGCGCAAAATGGTGCAATGCGCACAACGTCGCGAGTGATAAACTGCGCAAAACAGTGCGATGCGCAAAACAGTGCGAGTGATAAACTGCGCAAAATAGTGCGATGCGCAACAGCGCGCGAGTGATAATCTGCCGAAAACAGTGCGATGCGCAAAATCGCGCGAGTGATAATCTGCACAAAACAGTGCGATGCGCAAAACGGCGCGAGTGATAAACTGCGCAAAATGGTGCAATGCGCAAAACGGCAGGAGTGATAAACTCCGCAAAACAGTGCGATGCACCAAAAGGCGCGAGTTTTAAACTACGGAAAATAGTGCGATGCGCAAAACAGTGCGATGCGCAAAACCGCGCGAGTGATAAACTGCGCAAGACAGTGCAATGTGCCAAACGGCGCGAGTGTTAAATTGCGCAAAACCGCGCGAGTGATATACTGCGCAAGACAGTGCGATGTGCCAAACGGCGCGAGTGTTAAACCGCGCAAAACAGTGCGATGCGCAAAACGGCGCGAGTGATAAACTGCACAAAACAATGCGGTGCGGAAAACGGCGTGAGTGATAAACTGCGCAAAACGGTGCGATGCGCAAAATCGCGTGAGTGATAAACTGCGCAGAGCAGCACCATGTGCAAAACAGCGCGAGTGATAAACTGCGCAAAAGAGTGAGATGCGCAAAACAGCGCGAGTGATAAACTCCGCAAAATAGTGCAATGCGCAAAACAGCGCGAGTGATAAACGTCGCAAAACAGTGCAATGCGCACAACGTCGCGAGTGATAAACTGCGCAAAACAGTGCGATGCGCAAAACAGTGCGATGCGCAAAAGCGCGCGAGTGATAAACAGCGCAAAACAGTCCGACGCGCAAAACGGCGCAAGTGATAAACTGCGCAAAACAGTGCGATGCGCAAAATCGCGCGAGTGATAAACTGTGCAAAACAGTGCGATGCGCAAAACTTCGGGAGTGATAAACTGCGCAAAACAGTGCGATGCGCAAAATTGCGCGAGTGATAATCTGCGCAAAACAGTGCGATGCGCAAAACGGCGCGAGTGATAAACTGCGCAAAACAGTGAGATGCGCAAAACGGCGCGAGTGATAAACTGCGTAAAACAGTGAGATACGCAATGCGGCGCGAGTGATAAACTGCGCAAAACAGTGCGATGCGCCAAACGGCGGGAGTGATAAACTGCGCAAAATAGTGCGATGCACAAAACTGCGCGACTGATAAACTGCGCAAAGCAGTGCGATGCGCCAAACGGCGCGCGTGTTAAACTGCGTAAAACGGTGCGATGCGCAAAACAGCGCGAGTGATAAACTGCGCAAAACAGCGCGAGTGATAAACTGCGCAAAACAGTGCAATGCGCACAATAGCGCGAGTGATAAACTGTGCAAAACAGTGGGATGCGCAAAACGGCGCTAGTGATAAACTGCGCAAAACAGTGCGATGCGCAAAGCGCACGAGTGATAATATGTCGAAAACAGTGCGATGCGCAAAAACGGCGAGTGATAAACTGCGCAAACGGTGCGATGCGCAAAACGGCGCGAGTGATAAACTGCGCAAAACCGTGCGATGCGCAAAACGACGCGAGTGATAAACTGCGCAAAACAGTGCGATGCGCCAAAAGGCGGGAGTGTTAAACTGCAAAAAACAGTGCAATGCGTAGAATGGCGCGAGTGATAAACTGCGCAAAACCGTGCGATGCGCAAAATCGCGCTAGTGATAAGTTGCGCAAAACAGTGCGATGCGCAAAACGGCGCAAGTGATAAACTGCGTAAAACAGTGCGTTGCGCACAACAAGGCGAGTGATAAACTGTCAAAAACAGTGCGACGCGCAAAACGGCGCGAGTGATAAACTGCGCAAAATAGTGCGATGCGCAAAACGGCGCGAGTGATAAACTGTGCAAAACAGTGAGATGTGCAAAACAGCGCGAGTGATATACTACGCAAAACAGGGGGAGTGATAAACTACGCAAAACAGTGCAATGCGCACAACAGCGCGAGGGATAAACTGCGCAAAACAGTGCGATGCGGAAAACGGCACGAGCGATAAACTGTGCAAAAGCGCGCGAGTGATAATCTGCCGAAAATAGAACGATGCGCAAAACGGGACGAGTGATAAACTGTGC
Source organism: Camellia japonica (assembly GCA_030407325.1). Classification (NCBI taxonomy): domain Eukaryota; kingdom Viridiplantae; phylum Streptophyta; class Magnoliopsida; order Ericales; family Theaceae; genus Camellia; species Camellia japonica. Next base: position 137,985 of record JAPPVO010007897.1, read on the forward strand.
AAAACGGTGCGATGCGCAAAACGGCGTGAGTGATAAACTGCGCAAAACCGTGCGGTGCGCAAAAGGACGCGAGTGATAAACTGCGCAAAACCGTGCGGTGCGCAAAACGACGCGAGTGATAAACTGCGCAAAACAGTGCGCTGCGCAAAACCACGCGAGTGATAAACTGCGCAAAACAGCGCGAGTGATAAACTGCGTAAAACCGTGAGATGCGCAAAACAGCGCGAGTGATAAACTACGCAAAACAGTGCAATGCGCAAAACGGCGCGAGTGATAAACTGCGCAAAACAGTGCAATGCGCACAACAGCGCGAGTGATAAACTGCGCAAAACAGTGCAATGCGCAAAGAGTGCGGGTGAGAAACTGCGCAAAACAGCGCGATGCGCAAAACGGTGCGAGTGACAAACTACGCAAAACGGTGCGATGCGCAAAACGGCGCGAGTGATAAACTATGCAAAATCGTGCGATGCGCAAAATGGCGCGAGTGATAAACTACGCAAAGGAGTGCGATGCGCAAAACGGCGGGAGTGATAAACTGCGTAAAACAGTGCGGTGCGCAAAATCGCGCGAGTGATAATCTGCCAAAAATAGTGCGATGCGCAAAACGGCGCGAGTGATAAACTGCACAAAACAGTGAGATGCGCAAAACGGCGCGAGTGATAAACTACGCGAAACAGTGCGATGCGCAAAAACGGCCCGAGTGATAAACTGTGCAAAACAGTGCGATGCGCAAAAGAGCGCGAGTGATAATCTGTCGAAAACAGTGCAATGCGCAAAACGGCGCGAGTGATAAACTGCGCAAAACAGTGCGACGCGCAAAACGGCGCGAGTGATAAACTGCGCAAAACACTGCCATGCGCAAAACAGCGCGAGTGATGAACTCCGCAAAACAGTGCAATGCGCAAAACAACGCGAGTGTAAACTGCCCAAAATAGTGCGATGCGCAAAACAGCGCGAGTGATAAACTGCACAAGACAGTGCGATGCGCAAAACAGCACGAGTGATAAACTGCGCAAAACAGCGCCATGCGCAAAACAACGCAAGTGATAAACTGTGCAAAACAGTGAGATGCGCAAAATAGCGCGAGTGATAAACTACACAAAACAGTGCGAAGCGCAAAACGGCGCGAGTGATAAACTACGCAAAATAGTGCGATGTGCAAAATGCGCGAGTGATAAACTGCGCAAAATAGTGCGATGCGCAAAACGGCGCGAGTGATAAGCTGGGCAAAACAGTGCGATGCGCAAAACGGCGCGAGTGATAAACTGCGCAAAACAATGCGATGCGCACAACAGCGCGAGTGATAAACTGCCGAAAACAGTGCGATGCGTAAAACGGCACGAGTGATAAACTGCGTAAAAAAGTGCGATGCACAAAACGCCGCGACTGATAAACTGCGCAAAACCGTGCGATGCGCAAAAGGGCGCGAGTGATAAACTTCGCAAAACAGTGCGATGCGCAAAACGGCGGGAGTGATAAGCTGTGCAAAACAGTGCGATGCAAAAAATCGCACGAGTGATAATCTGCCGAAAACAGTGCGATGCGCAAAACGGCGCGAGTGATAAACTGCGCAAAACAGTGAGATGCGCGAAACGGCGCGAGTGATAAACTGTGCAAAATGGTGCGATGCGCAAAACGGCGCGAGTGATAAACTGCGCAAAACAGTGTGATGCGCAAAATGGCGGGAGTGATAAATTGCGCAAAACAGTGCGATGTGCAAAACAGTGCGAGTGTGAACTGCGCAAGTGATAAACTGCACAAAACAGTGCGATGCGCAAAACGGTGCGAGTGATAAACTGCCCAAAACAGCGCGAGTGATAAACTGTGCAAAATAGTGAGATGCGCAAAACAGCGCGAGTGATAAACTACGCAAAACAGTGCAACGCGCAAAACAGCGCGAGTGATAAACTGCGCAAAGCAGTGCAATGCACACAACAGGGCGAGGGATGAACT
>JAPPVO010007898.1:0-16543 GCA_030407325.1 Camellia japonica
CCAAGTTTGGAGATAAGAATAGAATTTTGGTATTAGTTGTTATGACACATTGTGATATTAGTTATACTATTATTTTAGTTATGATCCAAAAATTATTTGGTTATACATGTTCAGTTAAAACTTAATTTTTTTATATTTAGTTATGACTTCTATATAATTGAGTTAAGATATTTGTGATAATTAAACTCACAAATATCATAATTGGCATATGAAACGCACCCATATGTTACAATTTTTTTTTTATTAAAATAGTTTGGAAAACATTTATATCAGACAATAAACTATTCGTAACATAATCTTGAAGTCTGATCACAATAGTTTGCAATTTAAGGATATATTTACCAATTCCTAACTTTTATTATAAGATGACACAAATAACATAATATTCTTATAGTGTATCTTTTTGAAAAATGCACAACATACATTTCTAAGGAAAGTTAACCTGCCTACATCTTTAGACGACTTAGATTCATCTTTTGTGTTTATGCTTGCCAGTTTCCTTAACATAGAAATATTAAAAAAATTAGGCAAATTATAACAGTACTTCTTATACTTTAGTCTTTGTATCATTTTAATCCCCATAATTTCAATTGGCTCGATTTTTACTCTATATTTGTGATTTTATTTCAATTTGGTCTAATTGATTATAATTCTTAGTATATATATATATATATATTTATGAAATATGCGTATATAAATGGTGTGCATACCGGATTCCACACTAGATGAAAGTGGATCGGGGCTCTGCTCTCAGTTGGACTATCCAAGGACCGGGACTCCTGCCACAAGAAGCACTGTTAGAGCTGCCCGGCCGAGGTTGGCCAGATAACCCCTCCCACTACAACAAATTTGGGATTTAAAGACGAAACAAATTTGTCCCAAAATGTATATATTTCGTCACCCAAACTAATTACGATGAAAATTTTTCGTCACCCGTTTTGTTGCCAAAGCCTCGTCGCTAAAGGGTCTCAGAGACGAAAAAACAATTTCGTCATTGAAAATGACAAATTTGTGACGAATTTTTTTGTCTCCAATATGCTCTGTTGGGAACATACTTGTAAGTAATTAGCGACAAAATATTTTGTCGTTAAAAGAAGAAATTAGAGACAAAAGTTTTTGTCATAAATATAAGAAATAGAGACGAAATAATTTTGTCACGTTTAATATAAACGAAGATGAAATTTTTTGTCAAAGAAGCTACCAATAGAGACAAAACAAATTCATCATTAAAAATGATAAATTTGTGACGAATTTTTTATCTCCAAAACACTCTGTTGGGAACATACTTGTAAGTAATTAGCGATAAAATATTTTGTCATTAAAGAAAGAAATTAGAGACAAAAGTATTTTGTCATAAATATAAGAAATAGAAACGAAATAATTTTGTCACGTTTAATATAAACGAAGACGAAAATTTTTTTGTTAAAGAAGCTACCAATAGAGACAAAATCAAATTCATCATTAAAAATGATAAATTTGTGACGAATTTTTTTGTCTCTAATACACTCTGTTGGGAACATACTTGTAAGTAATTAGCGACAAAATATTTTGTCATTAAAGGAATAAATTAGAGACAAAAATATTTTCTCATAAATATAAGAAATAGAGACGAAATAATTTTGTCACATTTAATATAAACAAAGACGAAAATGTTTTGTCAAAAAAGCTACCAATAGAGATAAAAACAAATTCATCATTAAAAATGATGAAACAATGTCAAAAAAAATTCGTCACACATTGAGAGTATACTTATGATTAACATTTGACATTTGACACAATACATAATTCATTAACATTCGACACAATACAACTATTCTAAGTTTTCATTCACAAGTCACATCCATCTAGCATAACAATTTGAAACAATACATAATTCAGATTTATAGCATCAGGAAAATTGCTTAATCCACTAAGTTGCCTTGATAGCCAATCAAAAAGATCTTGCGCCCTTCCGTGCCAAGCTTCGCATCCATCAAAGCAGTAGTGATGTAAGGCACCTAATAAAGAAACAGAATTGGAAAATTTATCAGAGAAGCATGATAAATAAATAAAATTAATTAAAAAATAAACAAAATAGAGAAATTGGAACCCAACCATTTTGTCGAGATGAACAGCAGCAAGCCAAGCACCTAAAGTAGTCAGAGTGCTTTCTCTCATATGTTTTTTATTGTCACCAAGGCATTTCAAAACATCTGACAGTATACCCTGCAAGAAACAACTTCCAATATTAAAGTCAAATTTAAAGGACAATAGAATACGAAGTTAGAAGAAAATTTAGGTTTAGAGCAAACAACCTTGCTAGACTTCTCAACTGCAAGTCCCATTTATTTCACACTGGATTTATTTCACACTCAGCTTCAAGCGCACTTAGAAGAGCAGGTTTGACATCTGAAAGAAATCCCTTGATGTCTGCAACAACAGGTGCATCTTAGAATTCTTAGCCTTAACTCAACATATCCCTAGTTTTCACAAACCAAATTACAAGTTACCTGGACCAACATATATGTAAAGCACCAATTAGTTTAATAGTGGCATTTCTAGTGGCAGCAACACTGGATTGCAAACCTGTATCTTTGCAAAAATCAATTAAATCCTATAAACATGTACATCATATTGAGACAACTACCTGGCATAATAAAACTGCAACTTAATCAAAAAAGTTATCCAGCCAAATTCCTTAGAGACAACTAGCTGAGCAATCAAGCCCCTAGACACCAATACTACTCCTGGATGTTTAACAACCTAATTACTCACCATGTAGGCAAAGAACAACACATTTTTTTGGAAGGGGTCAGTCAAGTGCAACACATCTAACAATTAACAATTGAAACAGTTGTTCAAATTTCCAAGAATATTTTCAGCCTATTCAGATTGATTTTGTAGTTGTCTGTTACTATTCCTGATTAGGACATGCTTAGCTACTAACAATTTCTATGGATTTTGAATAATCAGAAGACCACATAAAAATAGACCGACCTAGTTACAAACTCAAGTTTCTCTAGGCCTAGTGAACAATCTATAGATGCTTATTTTCCCCAAAAAACGGGAAAATAAGCTCAATGATGATGATGATAACGGCACAAATTGCATCAATTGCTTCCCTTGGTCTGGCTTTTCAAAGTTCATAAAGATGTTTCATCTCTACTTAGCTGATGATGGTCACAATGACAACAACAAAAAACAATAATATCACTGGAGTGGAGTGTTATAACAGACCAATTTTGGCTAAAATGAAAATTGAAAGATATGAGAAACCAACTAAACAAGAACCCTCCATTCAACCTCAATGAATTGAACAGGACTTGTTCAATAAAATGTATGAAAAATAAACAATAAGGTATTAACAACCTCATTAACTGGAATGTTATGCTCAAACATGATAATCATAGGAAACTGTTAAAAGAAGGTACATAAATAATGGAAAGGGAAGACAGATCTTTCCCAGCTAACACAAATGTTAACAAAACAAATTTTAGAAGAACTGCACAAGATAAGAAACAAGAAAAAATAGCAGTAGTAAGCAAAATAATAACACCTGTTCAATTCTTTGTGTCTAAAGGCCTAGGTAAACATGGCCATTTGGAGTCCTAACAACAAATTAGTTGGAATAAGCATGCAAGGAATGATCTATTTCACAAACTCTATACAATAGAAATACTATGATACCTTCTCAGGCCTTGTCTCCACCTCAAAACAGATTAGACCGAAACAAAGTATAAGAACAACTGCCAATGATGAGCACAGCACGAGTGTGGGATTCCTAGCAACCCATGTTCCGTATTTCCTGAACACAGTATCCAAAATCTCTCAACGTTTAGAGCATCTCCAACCATACTCTCTAAAATGCCTACTCAAAGTACACAGAAAACTACCTTTTTTATTTTGCCTAACTAGTTTAGCTAGTGTACACTCCAACCATACTCTTTATTTTAGCTAACCAATCAAACTAACTTAACTAATTTTAAAAGAAAACTATTATAAACATTAATAAATAAATAAATAATCTTTTTTATGAAAGCTTAATGAGAACCAAACTACTAGCATTTGCTGTGGACTGGAGCATTGGTCCCAAAACAAGGGTTGGACAAACTGTTGGCAAACTCAAAAGCCTCACTTTCTGCTTTTGTTTTGGAAAGACAATACCAATTCTAGGACAATGAACCAGAAAATTAATATAAATATAGAAAACATGAGCATGGAACCTACAGTTTTAAATGAATCTTGTTTAATTGATTACATTAGTTCTTCCGCAATATTCTGCATCAGACCAACAAGTCTCGTCCTTCACTTGACCCTTGGGCCATTCAGGGTTCAAGGAAACAGCAGCTCCAGAAGATACAACCACCACTCATTTGACATTTGCTTCAGAACATGAATTGAGTACATTAAGAGTACCCTTCACAGCAGGCTCAATTAGTTGCACCTGCACTAAAGCTATTAGATAATGTGGAAGTAAATTAACTCACCCAACTCTTTGTGGTTTGAGTAATAATTTTAGGATTTTGTGTTTACTAAACTTTAAAAGCGCAGGACTTTCTTCTATTTATAGATGAGTACAAAGATAGGAATTCATTCATGCTTAATCACTAACTCGAATTTGCCTCACTTTTTTGAGAATACAACCTGAGCACCAAGTTTGATTTAAAGAGCTACATATATTTCATGTTAGTGCCTATGGAACTTGTATTAAAAGAGGTTGTGGATGCCAACAAGAAGAAAAGGGTTCAAGTGTAGGTACCACACCAAAAAAAAAAAAAAAGAACTAAAGAGTGAGTGCTAACTTACTAATTGCAGACATCTATACACAAAGTTAATAGTACAATTCAGCAAAAACAATATACTCAAAACTAAAGAGTGAGTGATAATTTATTTTCTGTGGAACTAATATGTTATAAAGCTGTAGTGTGGCCAACATAATTTGGTTTTAGGGGCGCATACCCAAACTATAGTGTAGTTGCCCTGTATTCTGGAAGCAGCAGTTTAGAATATTTTGGCATCAGAAATTTTGTAGAGATGCTAAAATTTTGAGAGAGTATTATGCTAATGTGGACCCAAAGTAAATTGTTACAGAGTAATAACTTATATTCTATTAGGATCCATTTCATGCACCTTATAATTACCAAACAAAAAGAAAAGAAAATGCATATGAGATCAGCAAATCTATAAAAAGATTAGTATAAAATGAAAATAGAGTCCCTGAATTTGTTTCTCCCTGAATTTGCTTCTCCCTGAATTTGTTTCTCCCTGAATTTGCTTCTCCCTGAATTTTCTCTTTCTTCGGCTTCCCCTCTGTAAATTCTATTTTTGTTTGGTACTGCGAGCCCCGAACTGCGAGTTTTGCGCGGCACCTCCATCCCCACTGTAAAGGGCGAAAATGTTATCAAAACCCTAATTACGAAAAAACCCAATTGAGAAAGTAAACAAGTGTAGAGAAATAGAGAGGTGAAGTGGTAGTGCGTACGATTGGAAGTGAGGGCACTGGAGGGCGCAGGTTAAGGAGGGTAAGGCGGTTGGGTTAGGGTTTGGTAGCGGCGGAGTTGGAGGGGCGGCGAGGCAGCTGATGAGAGAGGCCGATGGCCGACCTGAGACTGAGAGGAACGAAAGAGCCATTCCCGAATGGCAGTGGCGGGAATGGATAATCTCATTTCTTACGAATTGGTATTCATTTCCCCCCTCCAGGTTTCAAATTTCCCCCCAAATTTTGGTGTTTCTTATTTATTTCTACAATAATCTTACCAAAAATGTTTTAGAGATCTAATTAGGAAAATGCATCATTATTGTTCTAGAGATCTAATTAGGAATAACTTGACATCTCGAATGGAATATTTAAAATGATATTATCAATCTATTTGGTTTTATTTTTAAAAACTATTATTGAGTTTTTTTCTTTTGGTACTCTTCAACCACTGGGCCTAACCAAAAATCAAAAAATTAGAAAATGAGGATTAGGATATTGCTTAATATATAGTATAGATAGATATAGATATAGATATAGATAGATAGATAGATATAGATATGGCACATACCATTTACATGACACAAGGACCATTTCACTCTTCAACCACTGGGCCTAACCATTGAACCCAAGCCACTCGTGTGACAGAAACAATTCAAACAAATATAATATATATATATATATAGGTGGACAAAACATATATACATCAAAACCAAAACAAAAACAAAACAAAGAAACACTTGATGTGGGGTTCGAACCCCTGACCTCGGGCTCAGCCTTTCAGCCTTTAACCATGGAGCCATACCACTGAACCCAAGCCACTCATGTGACCCAAATGTTCAAACAAATATCTATATTACATAGCTATACAATATATATACATATATGCATACATATACATTCCCGCGTCTCTTGCCGCGTTTGACACGCGGGCTTTGCTTTTGTGTCGGCTGACCGACAAAAGCAGGTCGCCTCAAACGTCGCTCGCCTCGACTCTCTCCCTCTCTTTGTCTTTCTCTCTCGTCTTCTTCTTCTCTTCAGTATCTCTTTTCTCTTCTTCTTAACCACTCTCTTCTTCTGCTTCTTCTCCATCACTCTTCCATCTTCTTCTTCATCACTTTTCCGTCTTCCTCCTCCTTCTTATTTTCCTCATCGTTTCTCTGTGACTCCCTATACATGGCTTCGTCTCGCCCCTTCTCTCTCTTTCCAGATCTTAATGGTCCATCGAGCTCCTCTGGGCCAAGTGCCCCTACTCTTACTCAACCTAGTCTTCCCACACTATCAGTTGAGCAAGTGATGGCTACTCAAAATGATATCGAGGCCAACCACTACACGTTAAGGTCCTGCATGGAGACAGTGGTGACGGTCACTAACCTGTCTCACCGTCTGCAAAACAAGGCGTGTGAGGTATACCAGGTCAACGCCCAACTGTCTCTACTCCAGTGCATGTACAGAGATGCACGGGTAGAGATTTGTGCCTTGAAGGCTGAAAACAAGGAGCTGAAGGCTGAAAACAAGGAGCTGAAAAGGCACTCCACCTCTATGGCCCGATTTGGGGCATCTTCGTACCTCGCCTTTGATGGTCGGCGGGGAGCCGACTCTGTCGGTGGAAACACTGTGGTCGTTCTTGGTGGAAGTACTGGAGCAGGGTCTTCGAAGATTGACGACAAAAAGAGCGACAAAAAATGGAAGAGCTCGGCAACGGAAGAGCCGAGTAAGTGAAGTTGGTACGTGGCCGTTACCGGAGAAGAAAGAAAAAAAGATCCCTTTTTTTTTTTTTTTTTTGTATTTCTGGTTTTCTTCTTTTTTTTTTCCTGTATTTTCTGTTTTTTTTTTTATTTTCTGTTTTTTTTTTTATTTTTATTTTTCTTCTTCTTATTTTTGGAGTCTTTGTATTTTCTGGGTTTATTTTTTTTTTTTTTGAGTCTCTGTAATCGGGGATGTCCTCCCCTGACTGTAATAAAAATTTTCAGTTTTGTATATCAATGGCGTGACTGGCACATTACTCTGAGTTTGAAAATACTTTTATGTGATCGCATTTGAGAATGATTGAAATTTGAACGCTGAATTGGACATACTGACCTGAATAAAAACAAAACTGACTCAACGTAAGAAAACAAACAAAATAAAACAATCCAAACACAGACTGGTATGAAACACACTGACTGATATGAAAGAAACATACTTATACACACTGACTGGACTGGTATGAATACCTTGATTGATATAAATACACTGACTAGTATGAGTACACACTCATATACACTGACGAGTTGACTCGAGTGGGGGAGAAGATAGAATCACTAACTCAAATATGCCCCTAATTCATTGCCTTGATTTTTTTTATTTATTTATTATTATTATTATTTTTTTTTTGTAAAAATGTTTTGATCAACATGAGAGTTGGAGTAGCATACTTATTCCATTTTCTGTCTTGAAATCATGTTAAGCTAAATTGTGAGCACTGAAAATTTTTCTTTTTCACATCCAAAGAATGGTCCAAGTTTTGATCAACATGAGAGTTGGAGTAGCATACTTATTCCATTTTATGTCTGTGTCATATATACCACTAGCCACCACCCACCTGCCACCCACTCGCCACCACCACCCGCCACTACCATCCACCGCTCGCTACCACCACCAGCCACCAGCCACCTGCCACCTGTCATCCATTTTTTGAAAGTGAAGTCGGCATGTGGCTGTTATCAAAAACAGGAACCCTGCTCCTTTTTTTTTTTTTTTGGCCTATGTAATCGGTTTTCTGGGCTTGTTTTTTTTTTTTTTGTTTATCCTTTTTTTGTTTATTTTTATTTTTTTTATTTTTTTTTAGAGTCTTTGTAATCGGGGATGTCCTCCTTATTTCTGTAATAAAAATCAGTTTCGTTTTGCATTTAAAGTCAAATAGTCGAATGAAACATCTCTTCCAATAATAATCAAGAAACAAATTATATATGAATTTAAAAATGATTTAAAAATAAAAAGAAAATATAAATAAAATATAATTTCAAAGTCATATGCATTTTTTAATTAGTGGATCTTTTTAATTAGTGGATCTTTTTATTTGTAAAAAGTAAAAAAAATATATATATATATATATAATATTAAAAAATGTTCACTAAAAAAATATAGATTGCAGGAAGTGTCTTCTTGGGTCTTCTTGCTTCACGACTTCAATACTTGTGAGAGAGGAGTAGGCTCAAGTACGAGAGAGAAATGAGGGTTTGCAGGAAGTGTCTTCTTGGGTCACGACTTGAGTGTCCGTGCACATGAAATGAGTGATAAGGGTCAGAGTGTGTCTCTTGGGGTCACGGTTTCAGTGCTCTGAAACACAAAACCATAGCATACTAATAAAGAGAAATAATTAGTGACAAAATATTTTTTTCTCCTTAAATACAAGAACATAGAATTTATTATTAGTGATGAAATATTTTTGTCTTTCACAACATAACCTTATGAGATAAAAAATATTTTTGTCTTTTTGCATGATGGAGTGTTTATTGGTGACGAAATATTTTCGTCTTCCATAACTTATCATTCCTAGACAAAAACATATTTGGGGCCTAATAAATGAAAATATGCAACGACATCATTTAATAGGTAGGGAATTTATTGGTGATGAATTACGTTTGTCGCAAAAAATATATATATTTTGTGACAAAAATGTTTGTCTCCAATGAGCTAAAATAATTCGCGCCAATGCAAATAAAATTGGCGCCTGAATTTTGGAGACGAATTTTTTTTTTCGTCTCCTATACGTTTGAGAAAAATTAAAACAAACGACAAAATTAATATTTTGTCATCTTTGGGTTAAATTTTAATACAAAAAATTTTTTTGTTTAATTATTATTATTATTATTATTTTCTTTTTGTAGAGAGGGGTTTACTGTGAGAAAGAATAGTAGCTTTGCACAAAATGTCTTCTTCGATAATAATGTTTGCATGCACAAACGGCTTAAATGTGAGAGAGAATAGAGGAGCTTCGGTGCGAAATAGAAGAGATGGTTTATACAGATTGTTTTCTCAAGTCACAGCTTCAATACTTGTGAGAGGGGAGACTCAAGTGCGAGAGAAAAATGAGGGTTTGTAGAGGGTGTCTTTTCGGGTCACGATTTTAGTATTTGTGTGTGTGTAAAAGTAAGTGATTAAGGTGAGAGTGCCTCTTAGTTTCTGACGACATTTTAATAAAGAGAAATAATTAGTGATAAAATATTTTCGTCTCAAACTCATATGTTCGTTGCCTAATCAACAAAAATACAAAAATAACGTTGTGTGGGGATGGAGAATTTATTGGTGATGAAATATTTTCGTCTCCTTCAACTTAACCTTATGAGACGAAAATATATTCGTCGTGCAATCAATCAAAATGCAACACGACACATGGAGAATTTATTAGTGACGAAATATTTTCATCTCCCAAAATATATCCTTCCAAGACAAAAATATATTTGTCGCCTAATGAACAGAAAGATAAAATGAGCATGAAGAGTTTATTGGTGACGAAATATTTTCGTCTCCCATAACTTATCATTCCTAGACAAAAAAAATATTTGTCACCGAATAAATAAGAAAATGAAACGACATCGTCTTATAAGTTTGGAATTTATTGGTGACGAATTCCTTTTGTCGCAAAAATCTTTAAATTTTGTGACAAAAATGTTCGTCTCCATTGAGCTAAAATAATTGGTGCCTCTTTTTTCCTGACGAATTTATTTTTTCGTCTCCTATAGTTTTGAGAAGAATTAAAAGAAACGACAAAAGTAATATTTGGTCATGTTTGGGATACGTTCTAAAACGAAAATAAATTTTATCACCAATTTTTAAAAATTAATTATTGAAAACTCTATACTAAATAAGGTAATGTTTTCTATTAATTTTGAAAATTTCAAATTTTTTATTATTTGTTTCTCTGTATTTTTTCTCACAAATGATTAGTGATAAAATATTTTTGTATCCTTAAATACCAGAACAAAGAATTTATTATTGGTGATGAAATATTTTTGTCTTCCACAACTTAACCTTATGAGACGAAAATATATTCGTCACGCAATCAATTAGAATTTATTACTGACGAAATATTTTCGTCTTTCACAACTTATTCTTCTGAGACAAAAATATATTTGTCACCTATTTAATAGGAAGATGAAATGACATTGTCTGCATGATGGAGTGTTTATAGGTGACGAAATATTTTCGTCTTCCATTACTTATCCTTCCCAGACAAAAATATATTTGTCGCCTAATAAATGGAAATATACAACTACATCGTTTAATAGGTATGGAATTTATTGGCGACGAATTACGTTCATCACAAAAAAAAAAAAAAAAAAAAAAATTGTGACAAAAATGTTCGTCTCCAATGAGCTAATATAATTCGCGCTAATGCAAATGAAATTGGCGCCTCATTTTTGCAGACGAAATTTTGTTTTCGTCTCCTATACTTTTGAGAAAAATTAAAACAAACGACAAAATTAATATTTCGTCATCTTTGGGTTAAATTTTAAGACAAAAAAAAATTTCGTCACCAAATTTTGTCACAATAGCCTAGATTTAGCGATCGGAGAAGGAGTGTAAATCGGGTTCCATTTGTATGTAAGTGTAGTTTTGCTTGGAATAGTTCAGTTACCTTCAATGTGAAGTTCATGTTGTGTATATAGTGTTCCTTACTTGCTTCTCAAGGTAGTTTCATGGAGTGTAGATGCTGCCAGGTGTCCTTTCAGCATTGCTCCAGGTGGGGGACCACTTGGTAGTTGTCATTGATTGCATATTCTCATTGTAGGCATGCTGATAACAAACCACATTCCTTTGGTTCAACAACTTCCGTGATTCTAGGTGTAGAGGACTAGCTGAGGTGGCAACCTGCACATGCACATGTTCACAGCTTCCACGTTTCCTTGCGAGGTTTCCTCAGCTCGGTGCCGATGTTCCTCAGCTCGGCATCATTATGCCTTGTCTCGGCATTTTTCAGGATCATTCATGGAGATGGGCTGGACTGTTATCTGTTCGGCCCACAGATTCCGTCTCGCAGCTCGGCCCAGACCAGCACTACGGCTGGGCTAGCCTTTCCGCTGCAGATTGGACCCAAGTGCTTGAGGACTTGGGTGGACTGTTGATCATGAAGTTAGGCTCAACTAGTCTGTCCATATACTCATCTGACCCACTTGAATTTGGATTCTGTCGGATTGGGCCGGCCCAAAGCTTGGACCTGACCCATTTCATATTTAGCCCCTTCATTTGCTCCCTAGCTCACGCTAAGGTTCCCCTTGGGGGGAGCTATTATTCTGCTTTCCAAGCGTCGTGTCATTTTGGTTCTGCCCCAGTTCGGCCTTGGTGACGGTTCAATCCTGACTCACAATTCCTGCGTGCGTCCTTTTATGTGACACGTGGCGACGTTTGATAGGTATGCAGAGATAATGCGTCGACTCCATACCGAAGGTCGTGATTCGTGTGCCTGCGCGCCGACTGGAGTAATAAATGCTCAGGCTATCAATTCAAATCCTTTGATTTACCTTTCTCATTCCTCTAGTGAGTTCCAAAGAGAGAGAAAGAGCTTCTTCCCATTCTTCTGGACCGATCTCGCTGGTGCTCTGCTTGGACTTCTTCGCCGTCGATCCTGCTTCACTATCACCGTTGTGATCTCTGTAAGTCCTTTCATGACTCTTCTTCTCTTTCCCCTTTCTGTTTCAATCGTCTTGTTTGGCCCACTTAGTATCCGTGTCCCATACTCTGTTATCTGAATCCTACTTTTGTCCTATTAGGTCGGTCGAATGGGGAAGTTCCGTTCCTTGGTTGATACCCCTGAGGCCATGGCCATGTTCCGTCTGGATTACAATATTCCTCATGATGTTACCCTTTCACTGGCTAAAGTAGACGCCAAACGTATGGGTACGAGGAACACTGTCACCTTTCCCATCGCGGCAATAGTCGAGGGAGGGGTTCGGTTTCCTCTTGACCCGTTAGTGCGCCGTTTTTTGCATCAAGTTCAGTTAACCCCAATGCAAGTATCTGTGAACCTTTTCCGTGTTGTTTGCGGTGTATCTACCCTTAATAGACGACTGGGCCTGAACCTTGACATATGGGATATCTTGGGATGTTACACCCTTTCTCATAACAAAGACCATAGTACATACTACCTGCGTGTTCGCTCGGCTGATTGTCACTTAGTTACTGGATTACCTGATTCGGATAAACACAATGACGATTTCCTACAAGTTGGTGGAAATTGGGAGTTCCCCGCCGGAACCGAGTTTCAGTCTGAACGGATGCCACAGAAAGACGGCTACCCAGGTCTGGGCCTCTCCTTTTAATGCCTTTGGTGTTTCTTACTCTATTTTGAATATTGCTCTGATGGGTTGCTTTCTTTTTTGCAGAGTCCTCCCGTTTCCAACGGAGGCCGAATCGAGAGAATGCTGAAGCCATCAAAGCTGCCTTAAGGTATAAAAAGAGATCTGCACCTGAGTTATTGGACTACCAGTCAACTTACCGTTCTGTTATTCCAAAGAAGGCAAGGCTCGCTGCTGCCCTTCTGGACTCTGATACCGAGACTGACACGTCTCTCACCCCTCTGGTCTCGAAACGTCGCAGAGGCCAAGATGCATTTTCTGAGAGAGCGCCCTACCCTGCTCCCAGTTTCGCAGGGAGCGGGTCTGTGGCGAAGAGAAGGGTGCTGGTGGATTTGGAGGCTGAGCCTTCGGAGCCTCCGGCGCTTTGCAAACCCCTCTGGAGAAGACCGAGGTGAAGAGCCTCATGGAGGTAAAGATGGAAGTTGGAGCTTCTGGGACCCCTATGATTGCTGCCGACCCCTCAACTTCAGTCGCTGCACAAGCAAAAAAGAGGAGAAGGGAAACCGGCAAAGCAGTAGTGGGGAAGCTTCTCAAGATCCTGCTGAGGATGATGCTTTTGAGAAATGGGAGCCGCCAATATCGTATGAGGGCAGGCCCATTTCCACCTCCGATTCAGTTGTTGCTTCACAAGATTTTGCTTTTAATTTGACCAAGTTTTTGTTGATGCCTGTTGATATGGCCAACCATAATGGGCCTCGTGACATTCCTATCTTGAAGGGGACCCTTCAAATGATGACTGTTGTAAGTGTTTTCTTCGCTTTACTTAACTTCACTGTTGCATTGCTGTCTTCCTCTTTTTTTTTCTTTTTTTTTTTAAATTCTTTGTCGTCCTTTACAGTGTATCCAGAGAATGCACCTGTCCATTACCCGTGCTGAAGAGCTGGAAAGGGCCGTGCTGGAGGCTGCAATGGATGTAGAGAGACTGACGGTGAACTTGGAGTCAGAAAAGGAAGGATGCCGAACCGCTGAGAGGAAGCCTTTCGTTTGAACAAGATTGTCGCTTCTGCTGAACAATCGAAGGAAGCTACCATTGGACGCAAGCTCAACTCGAGGGAAGGTGGCCGAACTGGAGGCCGTTATTGCTGTGATGGGTGCCGAGCGTACTGCGTGAAGGCCAAGCACTGGCAACAAGGCTGGGATGAAGCTGGGGCGGCGTACAAGGAGGAGGTTCTAGTGCTGCGAGACAAGCTCTTTGTGAAGGGTTGGACGAGTGCCTTAGCCGCTGCAATGGTTCCTGAAGGCTCTTCCCTGTATCATGATGTCCCCGTTCCTTCGAAATCTTTGGGTTTGAAGACTACTCCTACCCCTGCTGTTCTGCCAAACAATGTTTCCCCAGAAGATGATTCTGTAAGCAAAACCCAGAGCATGAATGTTGCCGCTGAAATGGTGGACGTTGAAGGGGTTGAAACCCTAGAGACCGAAGCCACAGGAGACGTGGTTAAGGTGGCTCCTGCTTTTCAGGAAGTTGGAGCTTCCTCTACTTTTCCTCCCGCAGATGGCCTGGACAAAATTGCTGATGCTGCTCCTGAGTTGCCCACTGTTGATGAAAATTGATGTTGAAAGGATTTGAACTTTTGCTTTCCTGTTTTGGTGAAGACAATTTTTCCTTTTCTTCTTTTTGTTTTTTGCTGCTGGTTGTGAGGCCTTCTGTGCCTTTTGCTGGATGATATAGATTTTTCTTTGAACTTGCAATTTGATACTGTTTAGCTTTTATGCCTGAATATATTCTATATTGCTTGCCCCCAGCCGAGCTCTGTTGGGACCTCCGGGCCGAATAGGTGCTCGGTCTGATTCTATACAGTCCTTAAATAGATGCTCTGTCTGATTTCTGTACTGCTTGCCCCCGGCCGAGCGCTGTTAGGCCTTGAGGCCGGACTGATGCTCGGTGTGGCATTGAACTATTTGCCCCCGGCCGAGCACTGTTAGGACCTCGGGCCGAACTAATGATCAGCGTGGCTAACGGATGTGGTGGTATGGCCATGCTTTGAGTTCGTAAGGGGTCTTACTTAGGTCCAGGTTGGTTTCAAAAGAAAACAATTGTTTGCCCCACCTGGAGCTAAGTAAGATCGGATACTGAAGAGTTGTTCCTTGTATAGAACTGCTTGAGTCTGTTTCAACTTTGATAGTTACAAGTGCATTTGAATGAGAGAAATGTAAAGAGAGATGTCTTACTCAGGTCCAGGTAGTGTTTAAAAAAAACAATTGTTTGCCCCCAGCTGGAGCTGAGTAAGGCTGATGCTAGGAGTTTGCTCTTGACGTAGCTCGGTTGAGTTTGTTCCAACTCTGTTGGTTTGAATCAATACGAAGTGTTTTGATGGTGTTGATACTTAAGAAGTTCTGTAGGTGCAAAGATGTGTGCTTAAGATATGTAGTGTAGTTCCACCAAGCAATCCACTTGGCTAAATAGAGATATTTTACTTAAGATACATTAGTGCGGTTTCCACCAAAGCAATTCCACTTGGCTAAATTCCAATTTAGTTGCCAAACATTTTTCACCAAGCTATACCACTTAGCATGTTTGAGTGCTAACCAAATTTAAATTCCGTTCAGTCGTTCTGAAACTGAGCCATTTGGGTTAAAACCAAAGTTAATTCCGTTTGACAAACATCAAAGCTAATTCCGTTTGGTAAAGACCAAGCTAATTCCGTTTTATAAATATCAAAGCTAATTCCGTTTGGTAGAGACCAAAGCTAATTCCATTTGGTGAGAACCAAAGCTAATTCCGTTTGGTCAAAACCAAAGCTAATTCCGTTTGTGGGAGCCAAAGCTTATTCCATTTGATAAACATCAAAGCTAATTACAAGAATTGAATAAATCTGAGAGGAGTGGGAAAACATTTGCATTGGCAACAAATAAGTGCCTTTACATCCTGATAGAGAAGTTGGGAATGATTCTATTGGTAGTATTTCTGAAGGTTTGCTACGTTCCGGGGCCGAAGGTATTGCTTTGCCATTCAGATCCTCTAGGTAGTAAGCTCCATTTCCAACAACGGCTGTGATTTTATAGGACCTTCCCAGTTCGGCCCAAGTTTGCCCTCACCAGGCACTTTTGTGATCCATGACTTTCCTCAAAACCAATTCTCCTGGTATAAATTGCCTTGGAAAAACTTTTTGGTTGAAACTTCTGATGAGCTACTGCTGATATGCTTCAAGTCTGATCAGTGCTGCCTCTCTTCGGCCCTCTGCCATATCCAGTGCTTGCGCGATAGCTTCCTATTACTGGAGCTTTCAAATAATTCAGACTGAAGGGGTGGGAGACCTACTTCGAGTGGGATGATGGCCTCCATTCCATAGGTTAAAGAGTAAGGTTGTTTCTTCTGTGGGGCGTCGTGCTATAGTTCGGTAGGCCATAATACGTGAGGTAACTCTTCAACCCATTTGCCTTTGGCATGTTCAAGCCACTTTTTCACTCCGTTGATGATGGTTTGTTCGACGCTTCTGCCTGACCATTGCTCTGCGGGTACCCTGGAGAAGAGTCCTATACTCAATTCTGAGGGTCGGCACAAAATTTTTGAAGATCTTACCATCGAACTGTGTCCGTTGTCCGCAATTAGTACCGCGGAATGCCGAAACGCAACAACCACATTCCTCAAAAAAAACCGCTTGTGTCTGCCTCTTGATGTTTGCCAGTGCCTCAACTTCAACCCACTTGGTGAAATAGTCGGTTGCAGCAATGAAGAATCGCCTGTTCCCAGTGCCTCGCGCCAATGGTCCAACAATATCCAGGCCCCATTGCGCAAAGGGCCATG